>JAPYYX010001212.1:0-58061 GCA_030522605.1 Cremastinae sp. B BG-2022a | reverse complement strand
CTGGAATGAACCATGGCAATAGACGGTTCTAAATGGAAGGGAATATCGTGATTAAAGCTAGAAGCTGTACGAAAGGAAACCAACCGAACTAACTACTTAGGGCAAGGGGGGTGGTGACTGGGAATATTATTAATATTTCTAAATTTGATAAAATTCAATATCAAATAGTTTTTTTCTTTGTTAAGAACATTATATTTGGTGATTTGAAAACACATTTAAACAAAAATAAAAATTAATAATCAATTAACATAGGAGAACATTTTCTTTGGTGATGAAACTTATTTAAACAATACTAAAATAAATTATGAATTAATTACTTGAGATGAGACATCGAAGCAAACACTATATAAGTTAACAAATTATACAAAATTCCCTCATGCATTCCCGCTGCATTCCCTCTTGTATTTACGTAATTCGATATATCTTCATTGGAAAAAAACATAAGTACACCGAGATATTATATTATATCATTGGTATAATATTTTATTATAAGATTACACACTATAATATATTGTACTATATTATACCATGATGATGGTTTTATTTATTAATATATTACTTAGGGCAAGGGGGAGAGGGGGTGTGACTGGGAATATTTTTAATATTTTTAAATTTTATAAAATTTAATATCAAATAGCTTTTTTCTTTGCTAAGAAAATTATATTTGGTGATTTGAAAACACATTTGAACAAAAATTAAAATTAATAATCAATTAACATAGAAAAACATTTTCTTTGGTGATGAAACTTATTTAAACAAAAATTGAAATAAATCATGAATTAATTACTTGAGATAAGACATCAAAGCAAACACAAAGTTAACAAAATAGAAAAATTTTTTTTTTTACTTTTTGGAGGGGTATCCCATTTTTTTTGCCAAAAAAAAATTTTTCTATGGCAGCTGAAAATTTTATTCCTTTACTTTAATTATGATTGACAAATAAAAGATTCAGTATATTTATATTTAAACCCTTGGAACAGTAATACTTTCCTAATAGTATCTCATATATCATATAATTTAATATTCTTGACGATTTCCAGAAATTTCTGGATAACCGAATCCAATTTTTTCTTCTCCAAAGTGCAATCACACAAAACTATTTTCGAAATCGATTTTTGAACTTTAGTACCAGGACCACCGAAATTCATGTAACATCTGGATGGAAGATAAAGTAGATGGCAAATATTGACTCTTAATCCGAAGTTATTTAAAAAAATGATCAACAGCTCTCATTATCTGTCACGTAAAACGAAAAGAAATCGCATGGACCAAAGAATGCAACGAAAAAAAAACGTTCGATGCGAAGAGTCCAGATTATTTGAGAGTTTAATATCTCGCTTTTGCAAGAAGAAAATGATTTCTTAACTTTTGAGGTCATGGGGCCGTTAATCGTGTGATTAGAGTCGAATTTGTCCAGTATAAAAGCTGGCCGAGGAGCGAGCAAAAAGCATATTCCTCCTTGGGGTAGTTGCAGTAACAACTTACACCGAGTCCGATTGTACTTCCGATCTTCGCATTTCATTGTTTCAACGTAAACCGGGAATCGACCAGAAGGCTCGAAAATGTTTCGGGAGCTCGTCCTGCTAGCCCTTACGGGCTTCTGCCTCACCAAGGCGATGTCCCTCGAGACTCGCACTGCTGACATGGAGTTCCTCCACAAGCAGAAGAAGATCTACGAACTTTTCTTCTACGTCGAACAACCCAAAATCGTTGGAAGCGAAATGTACGAAGTTGGATACAACTACGACATCGAGAACAACATGGAGATGTACACTGACAAGGTATACTTTTTATTATTTCAGAAAAATTATAAATAAAAAATATTCAAGAAAAGAATTTTTTAGATTTTAATTTTTCAAATTTTTTTGGATTTTGATCGTTCAAATTTTTTTGATTTCAATTTTTCAAATTTTTTTGATTTTAATTTTTGAAATTTCTTTGATTTTAATTTTTTGATTTTAATTTTTCAAATTTTTTTGATTTTAATTTTTCAAATTTTTTTGATTTTAATTTTTCAAATTTTTTTGATTTTAATTTTTCAAATTTTTTTGAGATTAAATAAAAATTTTTTAATTCTTTGTTATTTAATTTTTATTTATTTATTCTTTCAGGTGTACGTCCGTGAGTTCTTGTACCGATTCAAGTATGGTTTCTTGAAACGTGGCGCTCTCTTCTCCGTTTACTACAAGGAACACCGTCACGAGCTCCTCTCGCTGTTCCGTCTGTTCTACTCGGCTAAGGACTTCGAAACGTTCTACAAGACCGCCTGCTGGGCTCGTTTCTACATGAACGAGGGTATGTTCGTAACGGCACTGACGACCGCAGTCATGTACCGCCCTGACTGCAAGTTCATCCAGCTCCCGCCCTACTACGAGATCTACCCCCATCTCTTCTTCAACTACGAAATCATCCAACAAGCCCACTACATCAAGATGATGAACAGTGAGTATCATTTTTCCAATATATTTTACATGTAATAATATAACATACAAAATAAAATCAATTTTTAAAAAATAAATTTGAGAATTTAAATATAATTTCATGAACTGAATAACGAGCAATAAAATTTAAAAAATTTCAACAAAAATATTTTCTTTTCATTTTCAGTGTACAAGAAGGGAGTCTCGATGGACCACGTTGAAACTTTCTTGATCGACAGCAACTACACCACCATGTGCAGTCACACGCAGAAATTCGAGAATGAATACAAACTGGACTACTTTATGGAGGATATCAGCTTGAACAACTACTACTACTACTTCCGTACCGCATTCCCATTCTGGTTGAACATGAAGGACCTTCACGTAATGCCGAAATACATCCGTGGTGAACTCTTCTACTACCTCCACCAGCAGTTGATGTCTCGTTACTACCTCGAGCGTCTCTCCAACGGACTTGGACACATCGAAGACTTTGACTTCTCCAAGGAATTCGTTCCGTCCTACTACTCCAACCTGGTCTACCCCAACGGTGTCTCGATGCCGAAACGCGACTTCTGGAGCATGGTTCCGTTCTACAAATACAGATACGTCAAGGTAAAACATATTTCGTATCCAGAAAAATATTTAATTCAAATTTCATGATTTCATGAAATTTCGATTGAAATTTCATGAGTGATTGAAATTTCATGAGTGATTGAAATTTCATGAGTGATTGAAATTTCATGAGTGATTGAAATTTCATGAGTGATTGAAATCTTGATGACTTCCTGCAGGAAATCGAGAACTTGGAAGTCAGAATCCTGGCTGCCATTGACTCCGGCTTCGTCATGGACCGTGATGGCAAATACATCAACATCTACACCAGCGAAGGTTTGAACATGCTCGGAAACATCATCGAGGGTAACTACGACTCCTGCAACACGAGATTCTACGGCGCAGTCGATGCTCTGTACCGCGACATCTTCGGCTTCAACTACAACTGCAAGAGCAAGAACTGCTTCGTCCCGAGCGTACTCCAGTCCTACAGCACCAGCATGAGGGACCCGGCGTTCTACAGGCTGTACAAGAGAATCATCAACTACTTCCTCAGGTACAAATGCAACGTCACACCGTACACCCAGACCGACCTCGACTTCACCGGTGTCAAGATCGAGAACGTATACGTCGACAAGATCTACACCTTCTTCGAGAAGTTCGATGCCCTCATCAACAACGCCGTGACCGTCGACAACTGGAAGGACGCCCTTGCATTCAACATCAAGACCAGACAGTACCGTCTCAACTACAAACCGTTCACGTACAAATTCGACATCAAGAGCGACCGCGTCACCAAGGGAATGGTCAAGATCTTCCTGGGACCTTACTTCGACTACTATGACAGCGAATACGCTTACTTCAAGGACAACTGGATGAACTTCTACGAACTTGACAAATTCATGGTTGACCGTGAGTATTAATTGATTTATTTAGTTTTTTTTATAAAATTAAAATTTTTTTTAAAATTATTATTTATTTTTTTCTCAACAGTGAAACCTGGCATGAACACCATTGAACGTCTCAGCACTGACTCGTTCTACACGATGAAGGAATTCCACTCCGGTGACTACTTCTACAAGAAACTCTTGAAGTCGATCGAAGGCAACGAGCCGTTCATCTACAGCGAGAGAATGTTCGGTTTCCCCAACCACCTTCTCTTCCCCAAGGGTAGAACCGACGGTATGAAGTACAAACTCTTCTTCTACGTCATGCCGATCGAGGAGAGCAAACTGACGACCTACGAGATCCCGATGTTCGGAAAATTCGTGTACGATGGCAAACCAATGGGCTTCCCATTGGACCGTCCTCTGTACGTCTGGTACCTGGACATGCCCAACATCTACTTCAAGGACATCCTGATCTACCACCTCAAGGGAGAGGAAGGTTACTACAAGGCCAAGGAACTCGACGTGTACGACAAATACTCCGGACACAGCGAGGACTACTACCTGGGAAAATACCACCACGGTCTTCCCCGCGTATTCGACAAATACGAGAAGCCCACGTACAAACCCATGCACTTCAACATCTAAGGAGGAAATGCCGGGGATACGAAAGCCTGAGTCGTCGATCGTCACACTGAACTCCCATGCGAAATGTTGAGGAGCTTCAACGAAGGCGATCCACGATTCTCACATTGATTCGTTCTTTCTCTATTGATTTATTTTATATTTTTTGTTCTTCAAACAATAAATTTGCTTTGGTACTGTATTACTGTGTACACTTTTATTCTCATGCGTTCCTCAGTTCAGCCAATTTCAGGATAATTTCAGCCAATGTCAGGAAGGGATAGATTAGAATTGATTTATTTTTATATAATTTTTCCCTATCGATCTAGAAATTAATTTAGCTTTTTGAATTTAATATTATTACATGAAAAATCTAAAAATTATTTCAAATGAAAAAAATTTAAAGAAGGATTTGTTCATATTTGGTATTTGAGAATGACAGATGGGAAAATCGATGAATAGTTGAATACATTTTTCGATTAGTCTTGACTTCGTTTTTCATTTTTTTTGTTGTTGATGAAAAATCTCTGATCTCTAGTTTATTATGCGGAATATCGAACAATTAATATTTGTCTTTCAGTCCAGATTATTCTATATTAATTTTTCTGATTCTTCAGGATATCAAAATTTTAAGTGATGGTTTTGTAATAATTTGTTTTCGCGAGGAATCTGTTACGTAGAACTTTTACGAAGATAAGAATGGAGAAAGAATTCAGACAAAATTAAGATTACTATAAAAATCGTGGTAGATACTTTGAAAATCGACGAAAAAAATATATTATTTGAGCAAAAAATTGGATTAACGTATTTCTCCAACAAGTAGTATGATTTTTTTATTTTTTGAGAGAAATCGTTCAAAATCTTCTTTTGAAAACATTAGTTAGGATTTCGTTGAACAAAATAAATAAAAAATTATCAAAACTCAAAATTTGTTTACTGATTTACTTTTGAGTCTTTCGATATACTTCGACATATGATAAATTTTGGATCAAATAATCTTTTAATTTAAAAATTACAAAAACACACATCGATATAGAACAATGTAATCAACATGATCAATATTCAACTAAAAGTGTGTAATGAGGAGAACAAAAAGTATACACATTTTTCGAGAGGTAGTTGAATTTTTGCATGGAATTATTAATGTTTTCTTAATTTATTTTTTCAGATCGAAATCGCTCATTCAAAGTAGTTGGAAACTTTGCAACAGCATCGGAACAAGGATTTTTGCATTTTTTCAGATAAAAATTTACCTATAAATTAAATTTACCCTATCCTAAATAATAATGTACGATAAAAAAATTGTGAAAATAAATTATTGAAATAAACATCTCGTGTGTTCTTAACTATTACCTATCATCAAAAATATTTTCTGAATGAGATAAAATTTTTCCTTTATATTGTCAAAGTACACAAACAAATAAACGAATTTGACCATTCATAGGTCAAGTCAACGACCATTTTATCCCATAAAAATGATAATAACTCGTCAAAGCCATCAAGTGTCAAAGCGATGAAAAATAACAAAAGTTAAGGAACTTTGGCGATAAAATTTCGAACGATAAGCGTCAGATTTCAATAACGTTAACATTTTTATAAACCGAACAACTTGAGAATGACAACGAGGAAAGAGATCGATGTTTTTTAATTAATTTATCAAAATTCGATACCAGAGTAATCGAAAATAATCTTTAATTTTCCCAGGAATATTCTGAAACAATCAGCACAAACTTGACAGATAAAACAAACAACAATCATCAAAAGATGTCGAACCTAAAAATAAAAATATTTATTTCTAAACATATTCTAAAAAATTGTCTAAATTAATTTTTTTTCACATATTACAATAAATAAACTTTTTCATCGGGTAAAAATTGCGAAAGATTCTCGAAGCTTCGTTGCTCGTAAATTTGCTAACGAAGAGATTAAAAGAATGGAAATGCGTTAATTAATCTTCTCCAGGTCGGAGTGTCAATCGCCCCGAGTCAGAGTTGAAGCGGTATCAGTTTTTCAAGGGAGATACAACCGCAGGCGAATTTCGACTGTGAATGAACGGAGGTGTAATCAGTCGAAAAAAGGAATAAAAAAAGATGAAAACAAGCAGATATTTATTGCACGCACATATTTTCTTTTTAAATCGGCGTCAACAACAAATCATCAGTTTCTCAGCGGATTGTTGGTGTCGGAGGTCGAGAGATTATTGCTCATCCCCACTATTGAAAACGAAAATTAGTATATAAACCTTCGATGAAATCTGACGATGCATTCGCTTCTGGTAATACAGAAGTACTCGCACCCTTTTAGTTCATTATTTCTGGTTTTGATTCCGGTGAGGAGAAAGAAACGAGAATGACGAAGATCCTCGCGGTCCTTGCGACCGTCGCTCTCGGCCTCGTCGTCGCGGATTATTCCACCGAGAACATCGTCACCGCTGACAAAACTTACCTCACGAAGCAGAAGCAGATCTACCAGCTCTACTGGCACGTCGACCAGCCGACGACCGTCGTACCGGAACTCTACCAGAAAGCTCGCAGTTTCAGCATCGAGGACCATTTGGACTCGTACACCAACCAGGTAAATAGAAATAAAAATAATTTTTTTTTGTCAAGATAGTTTTAAAAAACTGAAAATAATTGTTGAGGAAGATATGAACATTTTTAAAATTTAGTATAAATTTACAAATTAATGTTAGATGTAAATAATTTAAAAGTTAATTAAAAATGTATTTGGAATATTTGTAGGTCTTAGTCCAAGAATTCCTCACCCGCTGGAAACATGGAATGCTCCCGAGGGAAGAAATCTTCTCCGTGTTCTATCCTCACCACCTGGAGGAGGCTAAAGCCCTGTTCCACGTTCTCTACTGCGCAAAGGACTTCACGACTTTCTACAACACCGCTGTATGGGCTCGTTTCAACGTGAACGAGAAACTCTTCACCTACGCTCTTTCCGTCGCTGTTATCCACCGTCCTGACACCAAATTCATCAAGCTCCCACCCCTGTACGAAATTATGCCCCATTACTTCTTCAACAACGAGATCATCCAACAAGCGTACCATATCAAGATGGGTGACGTTTGTAAGTATTTTTTATTATTTCTACCGATAGAGTTATAATTTTTTAAGAAAATTTTGGAGAAATTGATCATTTTTGGAAATTTCGAGTTCAGTGTAAAGTGCCACTTAAAATGGGACATTGAATTTTTGATCTTCTAACCGAAAATCAATTTCAGAAATTCGAAAAAATAATTTTCAAAATAATTTTGTAAACATTTATAAACTTGACTATGATATGAACAATCCCCACCAACTAAAGATAACTTTTTATTCAGCTGGAGTCAAGAAAGGCGTCGGTATCAAGTACCATGAAGGTGGTGTCAATGACATCGTCATCAATGCCAACTACAGCGGATGGTACATGAGCCACGACTACCACAGCGAAGAGAAATTGTCCTACTTCACTGAAGACATTGGTCTGAACTCTTTCTACTTCTACTTCAAGCACGAGTTCCCATTCTGGATCAGCAGCTCTGAACTGTCGTTCCCGAAGAACCTCCGAGGAGAAGTTTACTTCTATGGACACAAACAACTGTTGACTCGTTACTACCTGGAGCGTTTGTCCAATGGATTGGGAGAGATCGAATACATCGACTGGCACAAGCCAATCGTTCCCGGTTACCACCCGACCATCATGCACCCGAACGGTCTGCCATTCCCTCACCGTCCATCCGGATCCGAAATCCCCACTTACAAGTACCAATACGTCAATGACGTTGAAGACATCGAGACCCGAGTCTCCATGGCCATCGACGCTGGTTACGTTCTTGGCTCCAACCACAACTACGTTGACATCTACACTCCTGAAGGATTCAACATCTTAGCCAACATCATCGAAGGAAACGCTGACTCCATCAACTACCGTCTGTACGACTCCCTTGACCACGTGTGCAAGAAGATCCTTGGATTCAACTTGGAACCCGTCCACAAGTACCAAATCGTGCCCAGCTCTCTTGAAATCTTCACCACCAGCGTTCGTGACCCAGCTTTCTACAGGATCTACAAGAAGATCGTCGGATACTTGCTTAAGTACGTTTTTGGTTCATATGTACTGCGAAAGAACTTGATGGACTATTTTACCTAAATATGACATTAGTTGATTCAAGAATGTTTTTAGACTCTAATTGACTTGGATTGAGTTACATGGATGTGTTGGATTCATTTTAATTGGCATTTCATCACAGGTTCAAATCTCACCTGCCGACTTACACTCACGACCAACTGATCTTCCCTGGAGTAAAGATCGAATCCGTGGCTGTTGACAAATTGACCACATTCTTCGACCACTTTGATGCTGAGATCTCAAACGCCCTGCCAGTGACATCCCACAAGGAGGCTCAAGGCCTGAACGTCAAGGTCCGCCAGCACCGTCTGAACCACAAACCCTTCACTTACCACATCACTGTCAACAGTGACAAGAATGTCAAGTCGATGATCCGCGTCTTCCTTGGACCCAAATACGACGTCCACGGCCATGAGCTCGACATTTCCGAAAACTGGGTCAACTTCCTCGAACTTGACCAATGGATCGTTGATCGTGAGTTTTTAATGATTTTTGACGGAATTTCATAGTTTTTGACAGAATTTCAGAACTTTTGACAGAATTTCATAGTTTTTGACAGAATTTCAGAACTTTTGACAGAATTTCATAATATTTGACAGAATTTCATAATATTTGACAGAATTTCATAATATTTGACAGAATTTCGTAACTTTTGACAGAATTTCATAACTTTTGACAGAATTTCATAATTATTGACATTTTTCTT
This sequence comes from Cremastinae sp. B BG-2022a, assembly GCA_030522605.1. Lineage (NCBI taxonomy): Eukaryota > Metazoa > Arthropoda > Insecta > Hymenoptera > Ichneumonidae > Cremastinae sp. B BG-2022a. Next base: position 48,753 of record JAPYYX010001212.1, on the reverse strand, counting down.
ATTTTTTCATTACAGTGAAGACCGGTATCAACAAGATCGAGCGTAGCAATTACGCTTCGCAGTACGTAATGCCCGATGACGTTACCGGTCCCTTGTACTGGAAGAAGATCGAGAAAGCGATCGAGAGTGGTGAGCAGTTCACCTACACGCAGCAACTGTACGGTTTCCCCGACCGCCTGATCTTGCCCAAGGGTAAGAAGGAAGGTATGCCGTTCAAGCTGTTCGTCTACGTGAGCCCAGTCGACGAGACCGTTTTCCAGACCATCGAGACCCCGGTCTGGGGCAAGAGCATCATCGATGGACACTCGATGGGATACCCGCTCGACAGGCCCGTCGTTCCTCACGTCTTCAACGTACCCAACATGTACTTCAAAGACATCTTGATCTACCACAAACAAGCTGAGGAGCTCAACCTCACCGTCTAATTCGCCAAAGCGACAAATCGCTGTCGACGTCTATTTTCTTGTCACGATTGAATAATTGAATAAACAACTCGTCGAGCTGCGAGAAAATGAAAAAAAAGCAAATTTTGAATTATTTTGGTCCTTTCCCAATCCTTCTGCATTCTGATACGGATTTAATTTTTTTCAATTTATAAAATGGTCTATTAATCGTAAGTTGACAATAATCAATTTCATTCGCTTGATAAAGTTTGATCGTCTCGTTAGACCAAAATTTTAAAAAAATTTCAATCAACGTCAAAAAATTGGCGTTTAGTATTTTTTTAGATAGATTTTTAGATCTTTCAGTTAAAATATTTTTACTGAGAGATTTATTTTATGAATCTTTATCTGATTTAAAAAAATTACGGTATACGTTAACCGATTAGGAGTAATTTGAGTCACTTATCGATCTTCCAATCCATCGATAACATAAATTTATTTTTCGAGCAATTATATTCGCAACCGAGAGATTTTAATGCTCGTTCGACAATGATAGTAGATTTCGCGAGACCAATCGTCGCGTCGCTTTATCGCCATTCACTTTAACGCTTCACGTTATTTTCTCCACCGTGCTGTTATGTCTGTTTTGTTCAGTTTATCGTCTGGTCAGCAAAGATTCGAATAGAAACGTATTTTACTGCTGAAAGGTCCAAAGTCGTTGCGATATTTACAGAAAAACAAATCATTAGTACTTTTAGAGTTTTTTTGAAAAGTGAAACTACTTTATGAAACTTTCGAGAAATGAAATCAAAATATGAAAGGTGAAACGGAATAAATGGTATAATTACATCGTTGAAACGCTCCACTTCGTGTTAGAACTTATGTTAAAAAAACACTGTGCACTTGCACTTCAAACTAAATACACGTAAATAAAAAAACAGCAAGTATAAAATGATCTTATAACCATAGAAATTGTATAAAAATGTTGAACAACGAATGCATTTTTTTTTACCTCATTTTACATGGTGAGAATTTTCCACATTTGAAACTTTATTGTAACGTGACGAAAGTTTGTAATCAAACGTGATTGAAAAATCGATTTTCACAAGTTGCCGGGATAAACTGATCAATATCGTATTTTTTTGGAAATCCGAATTTTCGACTCTAATGGAAAATTCTCAAAAATTAAAAAAAAAATTTCTTTTTCATAAATTTCATTGAAGAATTTTTTTTAGTCTATATAAAATTTACATGTTCAAGAGCAAAGTGTATTTTTTTTAAAAACAATCCCGAATCGAGACATAACTATTCGCAAATCTTCCAGGAGTGAATGAACGCTTGTCGGAAAAAAACGATAATGGATTTATCAGCCACGGGGGATGTGACTGATCAGTCGGGGAACAAACCAAAGCATCAGAAAAAATTAATTGGTGGATTAGACTTATCATCTCACGAAGGAAAAAATTCTATAATTAATATTAATTATCTCGTCGGCTCGGAATTAATTGTTAGCTCTGTCCACCGAGTTATTTTTTACCTTCAATCATTTCTTCATTGCCATTTCAACAAATATCATCGTTTAAATTATTATTGAATTGGCACTAACACTGACAGAATATTATCATTTTAATTTCCTTTTAACAACCGATTGGAAAAATTCAATCATTCGCTTATCTTACATTAATTTATGAACACAATCAAATTATAATTCTTATAATTCAAATATTTTGAAAAATTATATCATCGTACGAATCTGGAGACGGAAATTTTTTCTTATCTCGAAATTCAAAAAATATATCAGTCGCTCAATTTGTTTATCGAGTTACTATTTTCGTTTTTAGTTAAAAAATAAGGGGGATTCGAAAGGTCATCAATGTGTGACCCGAACGAATTGAAGATTGCGATTAGAGAAATCCACGCTATAAAAGTCCACCGATCAGGAATACATTTTCATAGTTGATTTCGAATGTGCACATAGTGCACATCGATTCCTTTCTTTTTTTTCGTATCTGATTTATTCGACGTTCGAGTGGAGCAGAGATCGATAAAAATCTTTTGTCGATTTCAAAAATTTTGGAAAATGTCGAACCAAAGGGTTCTCGCTGTTTTGGCACTTTTCATAGTCTGCGTGGCCGCTTCGAATTATTATGACATAAAGACCACCGACCAGGACTATCTACTGAAGCAAAAAAAAATCTTCAATCTCTTCTACCACATATCTCAGCCGAACATCGTCGATCCGGAATCTTACCGACTTGGTCTAGACTGGAATATCGACGAAAAAAGAGATTTCTACACTAATAAGGTAGTGAAAAAAATTAATTTTTTACTTATATTTAACAATATTTTTCGATTCTAAAATAAATTTGCCTACTTTTTTGAATCTTTGTACACATTTTTTTATTATTCTGTTGTGAGTCAAAATTTGAAAAAAATTTCTTTCTTTCGTAACAGGATGCAGTGGAAGAATTCCTCAATATTTTCCGAAATGGAATGCTCGGAAAAGGAGAAATGTTCGCGGTTTATTATCCGAAGTTGCTGAGGGAAATGTACGCCCTTTTCCGCGTTTTCTACTACGCGAAAGATTTCGATACTTTCTACATCACGGCTCTTTGGGCGAGAATCTACGTGAACGAGGCGACTTACTGCTTCGCCCTTTATCAAGCTGTCCTTCTTCGTCCTGACACCCTTTACATCCAGCTTCCGCCTCCATACGAACTTTATCCTTACGCTTTCTTCAATTCCGAAGTCATCGAGAAAGCGAAGAACTCGCGTTTGTACAGAGAACTGAACTCAGGTAAATTATTCATAAATTATTTATTTATATATTTGTTATTTATTAATTGAATTTTTTTTGCATTTTTAATTCTCAAATTTAATCAAATTAATATAAATTTTTTATTATTTAGGAAAAATTAGAAATTAGAAAAATGAGAATTTCTTGTATTTTTTGTTTACAGGAAAATCTTGTGCGGATTGCACCGACGACAGCATAATAATTAGAGCAAATTACTCCGGATGGTATCTCGAGCGGGAATACGACACGGAAATGAAGGTGAAATACTTCATAGAGGACATTGGTCTGAACGCGTACTATTTGTACTTCAGAATGAGCTTCCCATTCTGGCTGAACAGCGAGGAGTACGGTCTCGAGAAAAGCATAAGAGGCGAAGAGTATCTGTACGGGCACAAACAATTGCTGGCCCGTTACAATCTCGAAAGAATGGCCAACGGACTCGAGTACATCGAGGACTTTGACTGGAACAGTGAATTCTACCCTGGATATTATCCGACCATGACTTATCACAATGGACTCCCGTTCCCCCAGAGACCGCACTGGAGCAAAATTCCTCACTACAAATACATTTACTCCCAAGTAATTATTTCTTTATTTTTTTAATTATCTTTTTAAACGAAGAAAAAAAATTTCGAAATAACACAATAAAGTTTATTTTTTATTTTTACAATTTACCATTTTTTTTATAAACATTTATATGTAAACAAGATGTTTATAAACATTTTAAAATTAATTATAATTTTTATTTTATTTTAGCCAATTCAAGAATACGAGGCCCGAATCTCCGCTGCGATCGATCTCGGCTACGTGTTCGACGGAAATGGCAAACAGGTGAAGCTCTACACGCCGGAAGGACTGAACATTCTCGGTAATTTAATCGAGGGTAACGAGGACTCGTGCAACAAAGATTTTTACGGAAGCGTCGACAGCTTGGCGCGAAAAATTCTCGGCTTCAATCTCGAGCCTAAATCTCCTTATCAAAGTATACCGAGCGCTCTCGAGACCTTCGCATCGTGCATGAGAGATCCTGCTTTCTATCGTATTTACAAGAGAATCCTTCAATACTACTTCAGGTACATTTTCAAAAATTTTTATTGAGCAAAAATTTTTTTTATAAAATTTTTTTTAAAATTTCTTAATTAAATTTGGCTCATTGCAAGCCCAGAACATCCTGAAATATAATTTAATATTAAACTGTATTTTTTCAAAGGTACAAATCCCACTTCAAACCTTACACAAGGGAGGAATTGATTCATCCCGAAATAAAAATAGTTTCGGTGGCGGTTGACAAACTTCTGACTTACTTCGACGATTTTGACACGACGATAAGTAACGGTTTGCTCATCGCGAGTAAAGAAGAAGCGGAGAAGTATTTGATTAAGGTACGACAGGAGAGACTTAATCACGTGCCATTCAACGTCCACATCGGACTCAACGCTGACAAGCCGACCAAAGTCACGATCAAATTGTTCATCGGGCCGAAATACGACACCCACGGGCACGTTCTCGATTTCACGAACAGCTACAAATATTTCTACGAGATCGACAGTTTCATTACCGACCGTGAGTAAAATACAATTTAACAATTTATTAATTATAATTTATTTAAAATTTATTAATTATAATTTATTTAAAATTTATTAATTATAATTTATTTAAAATTTATTAATTATAATTTATTTATTTATTTATTCATTCATTAAAAAAATTTTTTTTCGCAGTCGCCGCCGGCGTCAACAAAATCGAGCGCAACAGCAACGATTTCTTCTTCACCATTTCCGATCCGATCGCCAGCGAGCTTTATTACAAGAAGATCGAGACCGCGCTCAACGGCGGCGAGAATTTCAATTATCAGAGTCGAGTTTTCGGTTTCCCGCAGCGTTTGCTCCTGCCTAAGGGACGCAGGGCCGGAGGACAGTATCAGCTCTTCGTTTACGTCAGCCCGGTCGAGGAACCTGTTCAGTTCACATCGAGAATTTGGGGCGATTACGTATTCGACAAGAAACCCTTCGGTTTCCCTCTCGACCGACCGATTGAATATACAAGCGTGTTCGACGGGTCCAACATCTACTTCAAAGACATCACGATTTATCACAAATACGACCACGACATAAACACGACAATTTAAACAAAAAAGGGTCCAAAAATTGAAAAAAATGACGTGAAAATCAAAAATATACATCGAGCGAAATAGAAAATAGATACCGAGACATTTCCACCGACTCATTTTTGCTTTTTTTACTGTGAAACACACTTTCATTCATTATTATTATAAATTTCAATTAGGTTTCGAATTTTTGAAAATAAATCGATACGTTAATAAAATGGCTTGACATTGTTTTTTTATAAATTAATTTTAAGAAATAATGGACATGTAAGTTGCCTCTTTTGTGTAAATGATCAAGTAGTGCATCGGAATATTATAAGATTTCCAATTATCTATAATTTTCAAATTATTAATAATTTTTTGATTAATTTTTGATATTTGAAAAATTTTTGATACTTGCAGAGTTCTATCTTCATTATTTTGAAAGTTATAGAAGTTTGAAAATTGCAAAAATCAAGGCTCTAGCTCCAATAGTTCAGGAGATATGGACCTTTTTAGATTTCGCGACTTCGGATGATTGTCCCTGACTCCTACGTGTCCAAATGACCAAACGCGTGTAAATGATCAAGTAGTGCATAATCGGAATATTACAAGATTTCCAATTATCTATAATTTTCGAACTTTTAATAATTTTTCAAATAACTTTTAACGAACTTTGATTAATTTCTGATATTTAAAATATTTTCAATACTTTCAGACTTCTATCTTCATTATTTCGAAAGTTATCGAAGTTTGAAAATTGCAAAAATCAAGGCTCTAGCTGCAATAGTTTAGGAGACATGGACCTTTTTAGATTTCACGACTCCGAATGATTGTCCCTGACTCCTACGTGTCCAAATGACCAAACGCGTGTAAATGATCAAGTAGTACATAATTGGAATATTATAAAATTTTCAATTATCTATAATTTTCAAACTTTTGATAATTTTTAACGAACTTTGATTCATTTTTGGAATTTGAAATATTTTTAATACTTTCAGACTTCTATCTTCATTATTTCGAAAGTTATCGAAATTTGAAAAATGAAAAAATCAAGACTCTAGCTGCAATAGTTTAGGAGATATGGACCTTTTTAGATTTCGCGACTCCGGATGATTGTCCCTGACTCCTACGCGTCCAAATCGAATTCTCTACCAGATATTCTTGAAAATTTTCGAAAAAGAAAGCGAATGGTGCAAAAATCATATTTTATATTGGAATACGAAGTGAAATTTTTCAAAAATCAGTAAAACAAAAACAAATTAGTCTCCTCGAAAAATTAATTGACAGGCACTCCGTATATGAAGAGTTCTCAAACAGCTCGCTGGTAAAATGCCGTTTTACCTTACGGATTTGCGTCACGAATAACTGTAATACGACGAGTGTAACTGTAAAATCTGCGTAACACTGAGAGACACACGCCCACATGTGCCTCGGAATTCGTTAAGCAGAAAAATAGAGAGAGAAACCAAAAAATAAAAATAAATCAATCATTAAAAAATTAACAAAAACCGATTCGTCAATCAATTGCAACAAATCAAAATAAATACAAACAATTGTGAGTCGAGAAAAAAAAATGAATTGAAATAATTTTTTGATCGACGTTCGTCAAATTCTGGAGTGAAAAGTTCGCAAAAAAAATTTTGATCCACTTTTCGAGTCGTTAGAAAATGTCGAATTTTTATGAATGGGGTTTGTGACGCAATGAGCAGGTGGAAAGTTTACGGAAGTGAGGAGGAGTCTCGTTTAAAGGATGCAGGAATGGAGTCGGTCAAGGTCGCTCGCCCGATTCCTCATCACGATTTTTCCCCTTCCTCCTCTTTCTCCCTCTTGCCGAGGAATGTGGGACGCTTTACCATCTGGACGAGAGACTCGCGAAGAAACAGGTAAAGGTAGGTTCCCGTTTACACCCCGGTCTCGGGTTAAAGAACTTCAGTTCTGCCATGACCGTCGTTCGGATCATCCACAGAAGTTTCTCACTCGTGACAAACCTTGAAACTCTCTTTATTTAAATATTTCTTTTTTTTAAGTTATTTTTTCATCATCGTATTTTAACATACATCGCTAAATATGGATTTTCGTACTTTCGTTGTAAGTAACAGTTGAATAAATTATTTTAATTTGGTAAACAAAATATAAATTGAAACATCAAATTTTTTATTTTGCGTTGAACTGTTTTGCGATTTATTTTGTTATTATTATGGAGGACTTGATTTTCTGGAGAGATTTGTGCATACATTGTGTAAAAAGTGCATAAAACTGCAAAAACTATAAAATTGAATTTTAAAAATTGATATGACTCAGATTCGTGTCTCTGCACATTGACGAATGAGAAATTATTATTTTTTAATTTTTTTGCACTTTTTCGATGAATATTTAAAAAAAATATGTCGTCAAATTTCTTGTCCAGTGATTGTCAAAATTTTGTACACAAATTACACTTAGAACGTTAAAAAAAAAATTAACAAACATTAATAATTCCGCGTATCTATAAATTTATTAAATATTATTTATTTCATGAAAAATTATCAAAATAAACCCGTTGAAAAAATTCCACGATGACTTTTAGACATTTGTACTTTAGTATTTGTTTCGCGAAGCTCAATTATCATTCATTATAACAAGTGTAAAAAATAGCGGTACTACTGCATTCTTCAGCAAAATCCATTTATCAAGAATTAAACAGTTTTTTCCCATTTTATATTTGCAAAGCCGATCCTGTTTTCATGGATTAAGTTGTTTACTCGCATTCTTGTAATTGTTATCTCCATCGTATTCCTCATCACCAAAGTATATCTAACTGTACAGACGAGCATGCGAACAGTTATTTCGCAGTTCGAACTCTGTAAAAAACAATTTCGATCCACATTTCATATTAATTCTCGCGAATTCCCATTTCTTTAAAAAAAATTAAATTTTATCTATTCTATTTTAAATCATCGAAGAAAATAAATCATACTTCAAATAAAATATTTTACTACCCAATAATTTAATGCAAATTGCTCATAAAATTACATTTAATAAAACATCGATTTAATGTCTATTTAAATTTAACGTTAATCTAAAAATAAATTAAAAAATGTTTTTATGTCGTGTTGAAAGCGTTTCAAGAATATGTTTTATCTGGAATCGATCTTTAGTGTCACTTTTTGGTGGATAAAAAATATTAGTCGTTTCGAGATTTTTTTATTGACGAGTCGAAAAACAGAGGGATCATCGAACTCGAGATGAATCGTTTCACAGAACGGGTTTTCCTTGTGTTACATCGGATCTACCGACTGAATCTATTGAATTCTACATCGTCACGAGGCGACTCTTCACCGAGCTATCTCCTCTCTCTTTCTCTTTCTTTCTTCCTTTTGTGAAAGATACGTAAATGGACTCGGCCACGGCAAGTAGGTTACTGCGTATCCTCCTCGGCTCAACATCTGTCTTACCGAGAAGAGATCCAATTTTTTCGCCTCTCACGTTCGAGTCCTTTCGATGCATTCCTCAAGATTTTTCATTTATTAGAAAAACAAAATCCAATTAACTTTATCGTTCATTCAATTATCGTCACTTTTGAAGAATAAATAAATATTTAATGGTGAGATAAATTGCTCAATTTTTTAGTATCAATAATTTGATCATTAAAAAATTAGAGTATAAATTTTCAAAAAAAATTGAAAAATGAAAGTGTAAAAATTTCGCACCTCGAATCAAAATGTGCGAAAATTGTAAAATTTTATTTTTTATTGTAATAAAATTATAAAAATAAGAGTAGAAATATTTTATTAAAAATCAAAAAATAAATTACGTCAGAGTTGTATATTTATTTACTTTTTCTGAAGAAAATGACTTAATCGTTGCACCGGTAATTTACGTAAATCTTGTTAACACATCAGCCTCGGCCTTGCTGCTCACGAACCGTTGTGTGTTTTAATAGTGGGCCCGATACCGTTAAGACCGAACGTGTATAGCACTTTCGTAACGGATAATATGACTCGGCGACGTAAATGGACAGAGTTCTGTCAGTATCAAGCATTTTTTTCTGTAATTAATTACTTGTTTCAGATGATTTTGCTGTGCGTTCATGCCTGCGTGTCGAATGAGGAAAATGAACTTTTCAAATCTCGGGCGCAGCTCGATAATTCGACCGGGCAGGAAGACGAGCCACCGGAGGGATATTACGCGTTCATCGAATCGCCCAATGCTGAACCGCCAAAAGTTCGTCAGCCACCGTACATAGACAGTGACAAAGAGTGCTACGGTAAATAAAAAAAATTAATAAAAATTATTTTGAGTGAAAATACGTCAAGAGCCTGAAGTGTAGAAATGAATTTTAGTTGGGAAATTTTCACATTAATAAAATTAATTTATTTCTGAATCAAATTAACACGATTTTTTTATGATGGAATATCGCTTTGAATTTATATTGCAACATTAAAATGTAATTGGGAATGAAATTGAGAGAAAAAGTCCCGTTGTTTTGGCTCTAATGTGAGAAATGATTTTTATTACTTGACGTGATTGGATTTTTAACGTGGACAGGACAATATTATATTATTGATAGTTTGAATTTAATTTGCGGATATTTTTTGAAGAGTTTTTTATAATTGACGTAAATTTTTCTTTTTTTTAGACAAGGGCAAACAGGGAAAAGGATTTGTATCAATTCACAATGTTTGTGGTGATCTCAATAAAGGATACATTCCCAGAAATCCGATGAGGCAAAATGTTACAGGCTCATCGTACCCTTTGTGAGTATTTTTCAATTGCTATTTATTATCATTCATAAAAATAAATTTTTAGAAATAATTATTAATTGATAACTGATAGTAAAATTTTAATTTTTTCTATTTTTTAGTGAATTGTTGAGAAATCATACTCTCAAATTTTTGAGCAAAGCGTTACCGATTTTGAAAGCTGACGACTCGTTGCCGAAAGTTGCGAACGTTCAACCATTCTCACAAAATTCGTGAGTTTTCTCGATATGATTAATTTTTTTTTTTCATGTAAATATTTTATGTAACTTTTGTGGGTTGAAATTATATTTAAATATTTAGATTCAAGTTTTATTATTCATAATATTTATAATATTTGTTAATTTTCAGAGTCGATACCGATGAGAAGAGAAGTCGCAGCAAACGAGACACAGAATCAGAATCCGGCTCTGATGCTACTCGAAATGGTCGAAAATTTTGTGAGAATGGAAGTGGAGTGTAAGTATCAAAAGTCAAAAATAATAATCTGAATAAATTCGAGAAAATGTTCAAATTTCATTTACAAAAATTTATAATTTAATTATATATGTTTAATTCAATAAATAATTCTTTAATTACAATTAAATTGCAGTGTCTGCATGCTGTACAAAGCGATTCACGGAGAGTCACTGACAGGCTCGTCACCAGCGGAACGTCGGGACGATCCGCCTTTGCCGGAATATCGTCAACGAACTCCACCTCAGGAAAAACCCGAATACACTGGACCACCGACCCCGTGCCCAGCGAAAGTCGAATACGCGACACCGGTATTCGCTAAAAATTATCAAGGCATCTGGCGATACGTCGTTCAAATTCCCTACGAAGGATATTTCACGCAGACCATCGAACTTACGAGATGCATGTAAGTGAATAATTTGTTATCATATTAAAAAAAATTAATTTAATATTCATTAAAATCAATAAAATTCAATATCTAATAATTTTTCAATTAAAATTGTAAAAATATTATCAATAATAATTAATAATAATATTTTTATTTATTTATTTATATTATAAAATAATAAACATTTTCTTTTCTTTTTCAAAAAGGCAATCTCGCTGTCATTACTTGGATGGCGGTTGCCTCTCGTCACCAAGATGGACAAGTCTTCTGGTCGCTGAGATTTACTATCCCGAAACTTTCTTAGACGATGGACAAAATGGCAGGTTGCCAGGACCGAGAGACCCAGTTACTGTTTCACCACCACCAGTCCACGATTTTCAGAATTATCAGCAATATTTGCAGAGACGAGCCGGTGAGAACGAGGGTCGCAGCAGTCCGTCGACGACTCAGCATCATTGCGATGGAGTCGACGAGATGGGTTGCTTCCAGGTACGTGCAACCTTAACTAAAATTCCTTAATAATAATTTCTTCAAAAAAAAGTTGAAAAAAAATATTTTTCAAAAAAAAATTCTCAAATATTTCATGTTAAATTTCACATTTAAAATCAAGTTAAAATTTTTTATATCAGCAATTTCTTATCTTCACATATTTGATAAGAAATAATAACAAATCCGAGCAATAAATTATTGAATTTATAATTTTTTTAAAATAAATTTTTGCAGGTTCGACTCTACTACGATTGGTTCCTGGTCCCAGGCAGTTGCAAATGTTGGAGACCGGATTATTTCAATCGTTACGTTCGCCGCACCGGCTCGAGCCCTGAACTCTGAGCTGAGTTTCCGAGTCGCTTTCGAGCTGAATAAATCGACGAGATATTCGACGATTCTTCGTCCTGTGAAACCTGGAGTCTTTTTCTAGAATTTGTATCCTGGGAAATTCGAGATCAGAGTCGACAAATTCCCTCGTTACGACTGCACTTTTTTGCCCCCGAGCTGCTAGTATCGATATCAATTAAACACGATTTATAAATAATTGATGAAAAATTGCGATGCAGCACTGAAGAAAAGGACGTCAGCGACCACGCTGGATTTTTCCATCACAATCAAAATCCCGGACGAAGAAAATGACTGATTTTTCACAGCATTTTACGCATAGCAAGAGCTGATGATTTATTTTTTAAGAATGATATTCGATTTTAATATTTTTCGCTGTAAGTTTCTTATTTATAGGAAATAAGACGACTGATCGACCATATTGCTTAAGAATGTATTGGCGCTATCGTTTTTAGTATTAAAGAATTTACAAAAAAATATGAAAAATCGTGTCATCAATTTTATCAAAATTAATTTACATAAATTTTATATATGATAATGTGAATAATTTAATTCAATGAATATCAAAGGGTTGATCTTAAATCACTATAAATTAATTAATTGATTCGATCGATGACAATAAATTTATTTATTTATCGATCGTATTCTAACGCAGTTGATTGATCGTTCGACCGATCGGCTATTCCGGGATGTCTCGTGCTGCGAGCACTATCAATCTCCCACTTGCGTATCAACGAGAGAAAAGACGATAATTCAATATTACAAAAAACACTCATTTTCTTTTTTTTGTAAGATTTATGAGAATGATAGCGGACAATAAAATATTCAGATATTTCCTTTGCGGAATAAAGTGTGATTATTCTCGAGCAATCTTTTTTTATCCTGTTTTTTATCACAACAAAAATAGCAGAAAATGTATATCCGAGTCGAATTAAAATACTTCCGTCACTCTGATTGTCCATCAATTTATTTCAGAAAAAAATTATGTTCCGAAAAAAAAAATAATGGAAATTCATTTTTCATGAAAATTTTCGGGCGTCCCGGTAGTTTTGTAGTTTTTAATGAGATAACGATCGGGAAGACCTCGCTCAATTGGAAAAATAATAACTAAGGAACGGAGCGAATCAAGGTCCCGAGGTTTTTCAACTTTTGCTGATTCCCCCTTCGTCTCGGTCACGCGCTCATCGTCGCGGATTCTCTACGTTCGTCGTGTGTAATTGCTCGCCCGGTCCCCATACACCCGCATTTTTTCCCCTCCAGGTCCCCGAGTCGTGCACTGGACAACGCGATGCCAATTAATCGGCATGTAAGAACGTCTGTAAAAATTTTAATCGTCGCTCGTCACATGCTCGCGTGACTGCAATTTCATTGAGGGCCTGCGCGTGCCTTTCGCCGGGTGGGAGAAACGTCAAAGTCACGTGAGCGTAACGTCATCGTTTGGTGACATTTTCATTCAATTTTCTTTTCCAAAATTTTCGTCAAATTAAAAATTTTTTATTAAATTTTGAAATTTTTGGTATTATTTTGATGAATGAATATTTGGAGTATTTTTTATTGTATAAAATTTTCACAATTTTGATAATTTGAAACATTTTCGAATTTATTAATTAATTTTTTTAATTATTGTCAACTTTTTTGTAATTTTGACTAATTTCGAATGATTTTCAAATTCTATTCAAATTTGCAAATTAATTTATTTAAATATTCGGAGACTTCGTTATTTTAAATTAATCATATCTCTGAATTAATTCTGAAAATTTCGAGAAATTTTAATCAATGAAATCGTAAATTACGAATTCTCATGCGAGAAAAATCCGGATGTGTTTACGCGCTCGTACTCAAAGCTCGTCTCTCATAAATAAAGAGATTCGTCTTCTCCGCGTCGTTCATCCTTCGAATTGTCAAATCTCTTATCCATTTAGAAGTTTCATAATCATTTTGCTCTCGTGGAAATCGTCTGTTAAAATATATCTTGAGGTTACATTCCTACGAGTGAGAATTTATTCAACGATTCGCGACGTTTCCTGTTTCTCTCGTCCCCAAAATGAATTCGTGACAAATTGATTGATTTCGAGTCTCGTTTCAATAAATTTTATCAATTTCATCCGATTGAATTGTCGATGAATCTTAATTTCATATTCGTCTGAACGATTGTAAATTGTTAAAAAATTTATGCGCGTCACAAGTGATTACTCATTAATGAATCAATAATAAAATAATTATAAAAATAATCCAAGTACACCAGGAAAAAATAAATAAAAGCGATCTCGTGATTTTTTTTCGTGTTCTTCGAATCAAATGTTTTCAACCACTAATTTTCTAACCAATTTGCTTGACACTTGAAATGTGTTTTCATCTGTTTAATTTTCGAACTACTTTATTTTTTTCACGCTACGCACTCGTATTTGTGATGAGTCGTCATCAAAAAAACGCGTACATCAAAAATGTCAGAAAAATCGAGAGAACAATTCGAGTCTGTTTTCTCGCCTCTGTAAAATTCATACGCAATGTGTAACGAGCAATGAGAGTTTGACAGATTGACAAGACGTATGGCGATAATATTTTTATTATTTAAACAATGAAATACGCACCGACGCCTTTTTCTATAGAAGAAAGCAAACGAAGCGCCAGGAGATAAAAAAGTGCGTCTCGCTTTAACCGAAAAAAATACGAAAAATGTTTGTGCTAGTTTTGGAACTGTATATAAAGTAATAAAACATTGAGCAACATACATTTGATATTGTATTCGGTATTTATAAACTGTCAGTCATACAAGAAAACTGGAAATAAAATTTATTCATCGTTGAATTCGATTTTTAATATTCGATTATTTCAGATCTGCAATTTATTTAATTGTTCATATTTTTAGTTATTATTTTTATTGAATTTTTTAAATATATTTGTGTAAATATTTGACTTGTTTGATTGACAAATCCGCAAAAGCTTCTTATCAGTAGCCAAGCGATCCGAAGGGAAAAGAATTGTTCTAGATTTCCTCTAAGTTGAGAAATGTAAACACCGACGAGGATTTAGAATCAGTTTGTCTATCGGTATTGACGAGCGCGAGTACAATTCAACGGGTTGACGAAAAAGTGTCGAGTCAGTCGGCGTTCCTCGTTGTGAAATTGAGGCTAAATAATCAAGAGGAAAACAGACGAAAGGCTAATCGAAAAATTGAATTTAAAAGTGCGGGTGGACTGTTTTTTGTTTTTTGATATTACGAAACTCGAAATTTTGGTAAATGCGTCATGGTACGTGTTGTTTCATAATATAATTGTTCATAATGAAATTTTGAGAATAATTATTTTTTCGATTTTTTATTCACGTTTTTGAAAATTTTTATTAATTAACGATCGATAATTTTTTTAGTTGATAACTAACCACGGATGTTGGTCACTTCGAATCCTCCTGTGTTATTTTTTTAATATAAATTTTTGAAACTTTTTACGTAAATTTTTAAGTAGATAAACAATTTAATAGATTTTTCTTGCGTTGTATAAAAAATTTCGATTCATAATGAAAAATTGAAAAAGTTAAACTTGAAATTTCACATTTCCTGATTTTTTAAGAATTGCCTCGAAAAGTTGCTGAAGGTATACACTTACGTATTAATTACGTTGATAAGTTAAGTTGAAAAGTGTGTTAACAACGATAAATGAAAGAGTTCGGAAAGATTGGGAGCCTGAAAAGAAAATAGAGGGCGATTGATCGAAAATAAAAAAGACGACGAGCACGTCACTCATAATTAATATCGCGGGCTTGTTTTTCCTTGGTCGAAATTTAACCTCGCGCTGTTAAAATTACGTAAAAAGAGCATCGTTGAAAAATCAACGATGCTGTTTTGTTGTCGATTGAATCGACGGTCGAGGCCTCGCGAATGTCGTGCCATCGACTCGTGAGTTGTCAGTTATTAATTTGTAAAACGGTCTTATCAATGGATCGATTATTTTTCCGGTATCACCTTGAATGTGAATTAAATTCAACATTTCAAAATCAATCGACATCGTTTTAATTTACGAATTATTTTATGAATTATGCTAATCATAAAAAAAAAATAAAAAATTTCTTATAATTTGGAATGGTCCAAAATCAATTTTTAATTATAATTTAAAAAATGAACAGAGAAATATCTAAACTGTGCAATTACTGACTTAAAATTGATTACATCAGTCGTCAAGGAGCTTAAAAATATAAATTTAATCTAAATTTAGGATTTACAACGAAACAAATATTTTTCGTCTAAACGACGAAACTGACAGTGTCAATTTCCTGCAGTTAAATCTTATCTCTCTAACGAGTAATCGCACTTTTTCCTCAAAAGACTTAAATCTTTGACGATGCATCGAGTTGTAGAGCAAGTGCAATCGTGAAAAATGGGTCAAAGTCGTAATCAAACTATAAAACATGAATTTTATCTCAATGGATCAAACTGTTTATTCTCCCAGGTGAGGAGATTGAAAAATAACAAAACGACGTAAAAATCGCTACTCAAAGATATAACAAAAACACTCTTCACTATTCAAGCAGATTTCATTTTCCTTTAAAATTATTAATATCGACACTCAAAAATTGATCACAAAAATAAATATTACAAATTTTTTATTAAAAATCAACGATCAAAAATGAACACATATTCACGAATATATTGAAAAATGCAAATTGTAAAAAAAATAGCAAACATTTTTTTTCAAAATAATTTTGAAAAGAAACAAATTTTACTACAGACGAAAATATTCGCAAGTTCGAGTTTGAGGTGCACTTCCGACGATCGCTCGCCGATTAATCATTCCTAGATCTTTTTCAATTTTTTTTCCTCTCGTTAGTTTTTTTTTTTTTTTTTTCGATAAATCGTACAACCTCGTGATCGGTCGTTAAACCGGTTTTTCGAAACCTCGTGATTCACGCACACGCGATCGAAGTCACACGAACGGAAAAGCGACATATTTATATCGTTAGTTCAAGAGCAAACGCAAGGTAAGATCGCGAGTTGCATCGTCGAGGAGCTCCCGACTCGCCTTCTCGTCCTTGTTTCCGCGATTTTGCGCGCTCGGAAGCCCGAAAAAAGCCGATCTTAGAAAAGAAATGGCCGCGCGCACTTTCGCGGAATTCGAATTTTTAGCCATGATCTTATCGCCCCTCCTGGACAGAGAAAAGAGGAGACGCTTCATTTTTCCACGGTGAAGACACCCGTAAACTCGTTTTTGTATCGCGGCCATGAGTCTCACGTGATAGAGAAGTTGGCAAAAAGGTCAAAAAACAGCAGCTTTACGCACAGAGGTTCTCAAGTGGGATTCCCGCTTGATGGAACGCTTCGGCGAACCACGTGATTCTTTTACTATCTTTCCTCACATCCGTGCGAAAAGAATGCACCGATCAATTTCCTTGTATCCTCAAATTTTTTTCTTATCCTGTGGTCTTAAATTAATTTCAATAAAAATAAAGCTTTATATTTATTTATTTATTGGTAAAAATTTATTATTCATAAAAATATTTATCAATAAAAAACTTTAAATATAATTTTGATACAAATAAATAAGATTTCAATGACTATAAAATATTAAAAAATGTTTTTTTTTCATATTTAATGTTCACTAATCAATTTTTCTTTAATAACAATTCATAAATAAAAAATTGTTTTTAAATCGTCATAATTCAAAAATGTTATCGCTTTATGTTTTAACAGCGACGTAAGTTTTTGATGTTCTTTGTAAATTCACGTAATTTGAAATGAATCACTCGTTGACACACGATTGATGCATTTATTGCAACACTGTTGTCAATTTCCCACATTTTTTCGAAATAACGTTTTTTTTTCCTCTTTGTCACATCGATTTCTTTTTCCAGAGTTCACAGATCGTTGAAAAATTCTAGCAGGAAATAAAGCGTATGCACGTGCAATTTAATAATTATTTTTAATTCGAATACTAAGCGCGAGAAATTTTCACTCTCCAAACAGCGGGTATATTCGTAACACCGGGGAAATACCGTAAAGACTTTATTTTTTCCTTTTCTCGCGTAGTACCTGAAAGTCGATTGGGCATCGAGGTGCACGAGTGCACCTAGAGCAGAGAACGTTTTTTCTAGGAATCTTGGCAAGAGACGTTCACTTATTTTTAAAAACTGAATAAAAGAAGACAAGAATCCAGGAAAAAATGTACTCAATATCAGAAGGAAATATTAATAAAATCTACACTTTATACCTACGCAAAAATGATACATGAAAAATGCACTTTCAAATGAATTTAATTAGAAATATAATTAATAATAAAAAAAATGTTTGAACAAAAATTATTATTTAAAATAATAAATATTTATTCCCACTGAATATTTAAAAAAAAATTCTTATAAACAATAACACAAAGCAATTCAGATAATTCGATAATAACTCGATTTATTGAATTTCATCACAAGTGTAATTTTCGTAAAGTATAAAAATTAATTAGAAATATAATTAAAAGTAAAAAAAATTTTTTAACAAAAATTATTATTTAAAATAATAAATATTTATTCCCACTGAATATTAAAAAAAACAATTCTTATAAACAATAACACAAAGCAATTCAGATAATTCGATAATAACTCGATTTATTGAATTTCATCACAAGTGTAATTTTCGTAAAGTATAAAAATGTTTAAATTATAGTTTAAGATGTGAGTATACAGATCTGCAATTTTTTTTCGGAGGAAAAATAATTTTATGTTTACGAAACCGGTTCGAGTCTTCGGTGTATTTTCAGGAAATTTTTTGTCGCGACTTTTGTTTGTTGGATCGAAAAAGGAAAGAGAAATACCTTCGGTATTGTTAGAAAAGGTTCAGAGCCGAGTATGTAAATAAGAGGCCAAAGCGTGCGAGTCGTTTTCCAATTGGTTTGTTCACCAGTGACGTCAGGATCGGAGGGGGTTTTCGTCTCGTGACACGATCGCAGGGGAAACACGTACACACTTACGAATATAAAACGCACTCGAGAGCCGGAGCATTTATATGAAGAGACAATCGTCCGCGTAAACTCAGTTTTCGATCTGCACCCGGAAACGCGACATTGTCTCGGCCACGAGCCACCCGAGTGTCAACGTCGGTTATTGAGAAACAATTTATTTTTCATTTTTCCGTTTCATTTCGTTTCGTCGTTCCTCCGGACGTTGTCGAGAATCGTAACCGAGTGAGCGCGCTTTTGTGTGAAAATTCCAAAAATTCTTCCTACGCCAATTTTCGCGAGATCCTCAAAAATTCAGCTCAAGTACATTCTACACGTATCATCGATGAATTTTTTAATCGTTCGGGCTACTATGACAAGAAAGTGGAGAACTTGATGACCGAGCCTTGTGCCAGTGGATAAAGTCTCAATATCAATTTGGTAATTATTCATCCTTCAATGTATTTTTTTTAAATATTTAGATAAATAATTATTGAAGAAAAATTAATAATTAAGTTTCTCAGTAGTTGAGGTAGAAAAATTTTGAAATTTAATTCAATTTTTATTGTACAAGAAAATTTTTTCGATAATGAAAGGTGAGACATTTTTAAATGATATAAAAATTAGAGAATTCGGAGATAATTATTCAAGAATTAGTTGACTCATTCAGGAATCTGAAAATCGTCAAAAAATCGATTTTATATTGAAACAAGTTTTTTTGTGCCCAAAAGATTATTTCAGGAAGGACCACGGAATGTTGATATAATATTATTCCGTCTAATTTACTGGGCATTAACCTCTCAATTCAATCGGAATTTTTATCACTTAGCATCACGAAAATATATCTCGTCATCGTTACAAACGGTTAAAAGGAATTATTGCCTCATGTACCGGGCGTCTTATTATTCTTCTAGCTTTATTATCAGTTTCCAGAATTTTTCAAGGTTCATTCGGATATTCTATTTAAATTTTCGTGAGCTTTCGCTCAATTTCGTGACGAAGCGATAAATTCAACGCGAGGAATTTTATCTCATAACTCATGATAGTGATGATAAACCAAATCCAAATATTTATCAGAAAAAAGAAGAAAATAATTTAATAAATTCTGTGTGTCAGGAGAAAAAGAAATAATTATGAAAATTTATTCGTACGAAAAATTATATTATGTCGCAAGACTGTAAATCAAGAAAATTCAAAATTGACATAAATTTAAAGTGAGAAAAAATATTTTGAAAAATTTTCAATAAGATTCGTCTTTTTGTCGCGTCAATATTGTTTTTTTCTCGAATCAATAATGCAATTAATTATAACACAGGCCATTAAAACTGTCGATTATCTTTTCCTTTCGCGATAATTAACGTCACTCTCGATCCAAGCTCGATTACTCATTGTTGATTCGTGTCGCGAAAATTTCTAGTGATCGTAAACACGAGTCACGAGGTAATGTATACAAAATATTCACGTTTGTAATCTCGTTACTCAAGCAGTGAAAAAATTCGATGAATTACGTACCGACACGAAATTTTGAATGTCAACATTGTACACTCGATTTTATCGTTATCAGCTTTAGGAAATTTTTAAAAACGTTGTTTTTTGTTATTTTAATTAAACAATGAATTAAATATGCAATTGGCAATATCTAATCAAATCCATTTTTCTCTAATTATAAAGTTTGTTGAAATATGCCAATTAGAAAAAATTTGACAATTATCGTGTAATTTTAAAAGATGATCCATTTTTGCTACGGTTAATTTTTTTATTATTGACGATGTTAAACTGTAATAAAAGAGTCTTTGGAAATTTTACTTCACAACAAGATTTTGATATAAAAAAAAATTTGTCAAGTGTTCAATTTTGAATACGCTTTGGATATAATTACATATCCTTGAATGTTTAAAAAAGAAATTATTAAATGTTATAAATTTCGATTGTATAAAATTCACAAAGAAAATCTTGACGATCTTGAAAAAAGAAATGTCCCGTTCGCGAGATTTCTCGTCTGACCACTGACTTACTGTTTCTACTTGCGTCCGCGAGATTCTGTCTCGAGGCAGTTCGTTCGAACTTTTTTCAATTAAAAAATCATTCAATCTAAAAGAAACCTCAGCTCATAATTTTATCTCTTCATATATTTATAAGAATTAATATTCTTAACTTTAATCCACCGTCACAATCGTAAATTATTTTCTCTTCGGGCGAAATTGAAACAAAAAAGAAAATCTTAATGTAAACCTTAAATTGCGACTCTTTGAATATTTTTATCAGACTTCAGGGCAAACGGCGAGATGGAAACGGAGTAAGAGTCTTTGAGATTGGTACAAGTGGATTCGATTAAAGAGACCAATTCTCATTGATTGCTCGATTGATCCGCACGTCCCTGAATGATTTTTAAAGACGAGAAAATAATTTAATACACCTTCTGTTTTGATCGATCTGCGCTAACATTGGAGATCGATGAAGGAAAAAAAAATTTATATTCCAGGGACCCAAGAAAAGAGGGAAAATTATTTCTCGTATTGATCCAATTTTTGAGGGATTCGTAGAATATTTTGGTGGTTATGAAACTGCCCTTGTATTATGTAAAATGTATGGAAAACACAAATATATCGCGATGACACACTAACACGTTATTTTTTCTCTCTGTATAAATCGTTTCACACCCTCGAACACGTTCGTTCATCCAATAAATAAATTCGTATGCGATCGTATACGCGCTCCGATATTCACGTAATAGTGACCCCGCGTCTATCGACATAAATACTGCCATTGTGTGTCTTCAATTTTTATAAATTATCACACGTGTCGTCGAGAAAAAAAAATCTCGATGTACCGATCTTCAAGTTCATCAAAAGATTTAAGAAATAATTTTTTTTGAATCAAGAAATAAAATTTAATTTTGTGATTTTTGAACAAATCAAATTTTTATCCAAATTGAGTAATTCAATTTTTATTTATTATTTACTAAATCGATTTAGCAATTGAAATTTTTAATTCTATAATTTTGCAGCAAAATGTTCGACACACGTTGAAATTTCTCATCCGTTCTGTCACAACAATACCACAAGAAATGATTTCCCTCTATTCAAAGACTCGTACAATAACGCAAATCGAACAACATTGGCTACTTTGCCTCCCAATAGAAACTTTACTCCGTTCTTTCCTATTCTGAACTTTGTACCGACTCCTAAAGTGGTGATTTATATTTATGGATGAATAATAAATTTCGAGTTTAAGAGTCGACTTTTGTCTCTTTTTGATTCTGACAAATAGATGAATGAAAAAATGAATCAATATTCTTGCTAACTTTACTCACAAGCTTAAAATTCGCGGAAAAACAATTTTTATTTAAATCCTCATCAATACACATATTAAAAAAAATTAAAATACTAAAATTAAAAAAAATTTATTAAATGTTGAATCGTTTGTCAAGAAAAAAAATTCACTGGAATGACAAATTGGATTATCGATAATTTAATCGTTAACACATTTTCCAATTAAAAATAAAAATAAAATAAAAAAACTATAGAATAAGTTAATTGAAATTGCTGATCATTTACTAGTGTATTAGATGAAATCTCGAGTCTCGTAATTCACGTACATAAGTCTATGAGGAATTGACCATGAAAAAAAAAATAAACAAACGCGTAAGTTGTTCTCGATCGCGAACGATAAGTTCGTTTACTCGAATTACGTGGAGGGGAATCTTCAGATTTCGCGAGTTCTCTATCTGTTTCTCTCGTGCAAGGAATTGTCGTTATTACTGCTCTTGATTAGTACCAATGGAAGAAACTGATGACGATGACGAAAGAGAAGGAAAAAGAATTAATTACGCTCACGTGGTATCCAGTCACGAGTTATATCGTGTAAACACTCACATGATCGTCTATCGCAAATATAACAACACTTCAGACTGGAGATACCTTTTTTTTTATTTAATCCACACTTACGTTCGGCCTTTCGAACACATCATTATTCTATACAAAACTGCACGAGAATTTTTTCAAGGCTTCCATCGATCTGTATCGAACAATAATCGACTTAAAAATTTTTTTTTCGTCATTTAATTTCTTAATATTTATTTATGCTTTGTTATTTATTACTTTTTGGATCGTTAAATTTTTATTTATCACCTATAAATTTTCTATAAATTTTTTTTTATTATTATGAGGTATTTTTATTATTTAGGAGCGAACGAGTTTTTTATGCAATTTTTTAAATACAAAACTCATGAATTTTATTAATGGATGTACTTTGAAAACAAAGTGTAGTAAAAAATTGTTTTATCCTCAATCGTAAAATTGTTCCTTTCGCTTTTTATGCAGATTTTGTTTTAAAAATGAGGTAAAAATAGAACTTCCATATTTTTTTTGTAAATTAAATTCTGTAAAGAAAACGAGGAAAATTCGATCGGCTCGAAAATTTATTGACCGTACATCCGGTCAGAGATTCCAGTCCGTATGAGACAACCGATAATAATACCTGAACCATATTTTTATCGCTCGAGATACTTTGTCTTAATTTCCCGATCAATTCGTTTTATCGCGTTCGAGCTCTTTTCCAACAGCGAAACACATTTACATGGAAAAATCTTTTGTTTCCTGCCGGCTGAGTGTCTCGAAAGACATTTACAATAATGAGGATCATTATCCGATCGATGAAAATCAAAATACGGAAGGAATTAATTTTTATTTTCATGACTCGACGATTTAAAAAAAATTTTTTTTCAAAGCAATTTTAACATACTTTGATTATCATGATGCACAGATCGTATCTGAGATTTTGATTATGTGTACGCTTGTATATAGTACACAATTAAAGGATGACGATCTCGTGTATGACGACCTCGCACGTGACGATTTTAATGAGCCAAGAATGTGTCATAATTCATCTCGGTTCATTCCAAACGTTTTTTAAACTCGTACAAATTGTTACATACTGATACGCACAGATGTATTTACGGATACAAAATCTTTCAATTCTAAATACCGATAATGACCTCCTGGAAAAACATACGAGGAGTTCAACGTCAGAAGACCATTTAATTTTTTTTTTCAAATTTCTGCGAAAATTAGTTAATAATTTTTTAGTTTTTTTAAGAGTGATTATTAGCGAAATATTTTTGATGAGCTTTTGATTATAATTTTTTTAATGATTCGTTTTTTCCGTTGCTTTTATTTAAAAAAAAAATTTTTAAGTCACTGAAATCTGTCATTGCGCAGTGCCAAAGACATTTTTTTTGAATGATGAAATATCGCACTGAATTATCTTTCGATATTGATACAATTATCCGATTTTGATTATAGAGTTAAATCGAATCAGCCACGGCACGTAAAAAAAAGAAAAAGTTTGGAATAAAGTTGGAAAGCTCGTTCAGGGAAAGATGAAGAGGGACGACGACTCGAAGGAGTACGAGATAAACGGAAAGTCGTCGGGTGCATACGTGAACCATGCACTCAGCGGTTCAAGTTTGGACATCGGTCATCCGATCGGTTCGAATCAGTTACTCCACAGCTCTCACAAATCACACGAGAGTCGAGGCTCGTCCGATTTTATACGTAAGTTTCAACAATTGTAAATAAAAAAAAAATAAATGGCAAATTAACGATAACAAATAAAATTAAAAACAATTAATATATTATTTAAGTGGTCGAAGAGCCAGGGGACGATGAGATCAAGAGCAAAGACAATATTCTCGTCTCTACTGCCCAGTACGCGAGACAAAAAGTCAGATCGATTTGCACGAAGAAAACGCTCTACAAGAGGCTTCCAATTTTCCGATGGCTTCCAAAATACAATGGAGAGGACGCACTGGGAGATTGTGTTGCCGGAATTACAGTCGGACTAACAGTAATCCCGCAGTCTTTGGCCTATTCCACCGTGGCTGGATTACCACCACAGGTTTTTATAATTTATATTTCGTTTCCATTTTAATCCTGTCAACTTCTACTTCCGGACTCGTTATGTTTTTTAAATTGTATCTGTTTTTCCTCCTTTAATTGATCTTTATACCGTGTGCATGGCTGTTTGACATTCCGCAACTTTAACCCTTTCGGTGACCTTTTGTCCTCAACGGGTTTTCGCCTTTTGACGTGTTACTGCCTTATGACGTCATTCTGCTTTTCGACGTACGGGGCGAAATAAAGATTGGAGTCAATGTCTCTATGGTTTATTAATTTCTGGGTGACGTGGCAATACATGTAATGCATTCAAAAATATACTTTTGAATGATAAAAAAAATTTGATTTAAAAGTCAAATCTACGTTTGAGACATTGGTTATCGTTTTTTTTCAGTATGGACTTTATGGGAGCTTTCTGGGTTGTTTTATCTACATAATATTTGGCTCATGCAAAGACATCCCGTTTGGACCCAGCGCAATAGTTTCACTGTTGACTTATCAAACAGTCTCTCATTTGGATGAACCCTTATCACACGCGATTCTTCTATGCTTCATGTCAGGACTGATCGAACTGTTTATGGGCATATTCGGTCTTGGTAATTATTCCGCATTAAAAAATTCCATTATTTCTAGAATATGGCTAAAAATCTTGGAAAATTTATCGAAGAAAACACTTAAAGTTTTTTTGGTTCTAAAATAATTTTTTTAATAGGATTTTTGATCGATTTCGTTTCGGGTCCTGTGAGTTCCGGTTTCACTTCAGCCGTGGCCTTGATAATCGTAACTTCGCAATTGAAGGACGTGCTCGGTATACAAGCCAAGGGCTCGACTTTTATTCAACTTTGGCAAAGTATCGCCGAGGGAGTTCACCAGACTTCGGTCTGGGATGCAGTCCTCGGAATAACTTGTATAGCATTTCTTTTAATACTCAAGGTAAATGAATATTATTAATTTTCATTATTCATATTCAAAGTAATAATTGTTTATTAATTAATTTTTTGTCTGGAAATTATCGAAATTAAAATATGCGAAATTGTGTAATGACAGATGGTTGCAACAATGACAATTGGACCAAAGGACGAAGAACTTAGGACTTCGAAGCAAAAAATTGTAAATAAATTAATATGGCTCACAGGTACCTCGAGAAATGCCATTCTCGTGTTGCTCTGCGGAATTTTGGGCTACAGTTTCACGACTACAGTTTCACCCTTCAAGCTAATTGGTAAAAATATTTTATATTTATTTAATTTTGATTTTTTCTGACTTCAGATCTCATTTTGAGAATATTTTTGTTTCTACTCAGTCCATTTGCATTATTTTTTGTTCATTTGTAATTTTTGAGTCTGATTCATTATATTTTGCAAAATTTGTATTTTATACTATTTTTATATCAATTTTTTTTCGATAGGCCATTTACCAGGTGGAATGCCAACTATTAAATTGCCACCATTTAGTTACACGAGGGCAGACAACACCACAGCAACTTTCCTCGACATGTGTGCAAATTTGGGTAGCGGCTTGCTCGTTCTGCCTCTCATTTCACTCATGGAAGATGTAGCAGTGTGTAAAGCGTTTGGTGAGTAAAAATAAAAAATAAAAATATATATTCTTCGAGTCTAATTGTAACAACGGAAAATTTTTTTTTCTCGGATTTTCCGACCTCTCATTGCATAAATGTGATATTTTTCAAATTTGAATACTTCACAGAGTAACAAAGAGTTTGAAAAAAGATAATGAAAGAGCAATCATGTTTTGACTTCAATTTGTCCATGAAATTCAGTCACGTTGCAAAATACGACACTCGAACAAAATCAAAACAAAAAACATTCAAGACAATAAAATAAAATTGAAATAAAGAACGTCTTTGTGAAATTTGCATTCTTTTGTAAACACAAAGAAATTATCTTGCACAAAGGAAATATTTAAACATTGTTGATTCCTCTTTCTCGTGTTATTAATTAAAATTATTTTATTTTAGCTAATGGAAAATCTGTAGACGCGACTCAGGAGCTCATCGCCCTTGGGATGGGAAATTTGGGAAATTCATTCGTCCAGGCGTTCCCAGGAACAGGATCACTCAGCAGAAGTGCTGTTAATAATGCATCGGGGGTCAGAACGCCCTTGGGTGGACTTTATACAGGTATTAATTGAATATATATAAATAAAACTTGATAATTAAATCAAATTTTCATTAAATATTCGTTTTTTTCATGAACTTGAATTTTGTCTTTTTTCAGGAATTCTTGTGATACTCGCGCTCCAATTTTTAACTCCATACTTCTTTTACATACCAAAAGCATGTCTCGCGGCGATAATCATCGCCGCGGTTATTTTTATGGTGGAAATAAAAGTTATAAAGCCAATGTGGAGGAGAAAGAGTGAGTAATCGATTAAAATTCTTATTTTAATAAATTTAATGAAAATAAAAAAATTAACATGAATAATTTCGCCTCATCGAAAGAAGAATAATTTAAAAAATTAAAAATTCATGAAGAAAATATAATTGAGAAAAAATGACAAAGTTGAACGACCGTATGATGCAATAATTAAAACGTAACATTCCTCAGAGAGTCGATTCTGCCATTCTCAGAATAAAAAAATCCACTTGGGAAAAAAACGAGCTATTTTTTTCTCTTCGGAGTGAAACAGGATCACCTTGACTCGAAAATTGTGTAACAATATTCAGAATGTACTCGCACGTGCTTTTTATCTAATTATCATACGTAAATATGCAAAATTCTTAAAATCGATCGCGCCGAGAAAAAAAATTTTCATCCAACCGTCGATAACGCGAAGCTCGAGTTACGAGAGGTGTGGGAGTTAATTTTTTAGATTCATCGATAAAAATTTTTTCTAATACGATTTTTAAATTGAATTTTAATTGCAAATTTTTAATTTATGTTATTTTTTTTCAGAGTCTGATCTTTTGCCCGGTTTGGGAACTTTTATCGCCTGCTTGGTTCTACAATTGGAAGTCGGAATTCTTTGTGGGGTCGGGCTGAATGTTCTTTTCATTCTTTATCACGCGGCCAGGCCGAAAATTTCGGTGGAAAAACTTACGGTGAGGATCACGAATTTGATTTTTTTTACAAATTAAAAAAGACGGGAATAAAATTATTCACAATTTACGTGAAAATTTATCAAAATTATGAGAATTATTTTCATTTTATATGAATTATAGATTTGTGTACATCGAAATTCTTCGTTTTGTTTATTTATCATCACGCTCGTGGATCGTATTTATTCATGGAAATCCGATAACGTTGCAACGCGCGGATTTTCCGCTCTTGTATTTTTTTCAATTCTCTCTGTACATAAAAAATTATTATGAAAATTTCTGTAAAGTTGCGTTCCATCCAGCTGACGCAATCTCGAGTCAGTTTTTCTCTTGGATCTCTTTTTGTCCCAGAAAATTCAAAAAAATTACAAATATCCTTTAATTTTTCATACGACCGTAGTTTGCTGAATTTTCTAATTACCCCAAATTTTCCACATTTTACACACGTACCATAAAATATTCAATTTTCAAAATTAAATTTTCAATTTTCAAAATTAAATTTTCAATTTTGTTTTAAAAATCTTAAAAAAAATTTTTTTTTGCAGAGTCGTTGCGGAGTGGAATTCTTGATGCTGACGCCGGATCGCTGTCTGATATTCCCATCGGTGGATTACATGAGAAATTTGGTGACGAAGTACAGTCGATCGACCGAAAGTTCGGCAACTCCGGTCGTGATCGACTGTTCGCACATTTACGGAGCAGACTTCACGGCCGCGACCGTGATCGAGAGCTTGACGAAGGACTTCGCAATGAGAGGCCAACCGCTCTTTTTCTACAACTTGAAGCCCTCGGTCTACGCTGTTTTCGAGGGCGTCGATCCCACCGATTTCGTCGTCTACTACACACAGGAAGCTCTTGACGATCTGCTCAAAGAGCGAGGATACCTCAAGAAGATCAAACAAAACATTCCACCCGCATAAATTACAAAAAAAGAGTGAACAAAATAATATGAAATACTCTTGACGATTTTCCTAGAGAAAATCGTGAGGAAAACGACAAAACTAACAAGGAAAATTTAAAGGATTTCCTTAAAAAAAGAGCAGGAAAATGCAGAAACGGACAAAAAATTGATAAAACGTCAGGCCAAATTTCCTTAAAAATGAAAATTCAAGGAAAATGAGCAAATGGACAAAATAATTAATAAAACGTCAGGCCAGATTACCTCAAAAATACTAATTCAGGAAAATTCGCAGATGGACAAAGAATTGATAAATCACCATCTAAAAAAGTGCAAAGGAGAAAAAATAAATTTCTCTATTATTCTTCAAATAAAAAGCACATGATTAAATAATAGAAAGATCAATCTATCTCAAAAACTTTACGACAAGTAAAAGACTAAAACACCCTCATCAATGACAAATCGAAAAAAAAATGTTTAAATTTTTCGAACGTAAAAAAATAATCGTCGGAACAATATTTTTTGCCACTATGTGGCAGTGAAAAGAATCAACAAATCAAAAAACAAACTTCGGACTCTCCACCAAAGAAAAAAGAAAGTCAGATTCCTTTTTTTCGGACTGAGAATTCGGTGAGACAAAAATCTCCAAATAAATGGACGTCGGAATAAAATCGTTAAAACAAGTCGATCAAAAGACAAAACATTGCGTGCAATTTGTTTCGAAATGGACACAAGTGTGACACGCAATGGAAAAATTAATAATAATAATACAAATAAGAATTGTTGAGTAATCGTAAACAAAAAGAAA
This sequence comes from Cremastinae sp. B BG-2022a, assembly GCA_030522605.1. Classification (NCBI taxonomy): domain Eukaryota; kingdom Metazoa; phylum Arthropoda; class Insecta; order Hymenoptera; family Ichneumonidae; species Cremastinae sp. B BG-2022a. The sequence continues at coordinate 19,492 of JAPYYX010001212.1, read as the reverse complement.
ATGATTGTAAATAATTAAAAAAGGAACGTCCATCGTCAAGACGCCTGGAATCTGAGTTTCATCGATTGTATTATTGTAAAACTCAAAATTCGCATAAGTAATGTGGAGATACGTTAGACATGCGTATAGATTTCTTTCACTTATTTATTTTGTCGTGTACTGAGTGTCCGGATCGCGTTAAATTTCGTATTACTTTTTTTTTAACTAAAGCATTGCTATCGTTATTTTAAGACGAGAAATCAGGAATTTTTAGAATTGCGAATTACAACGTAATGTTATTGTAGCTCTATCCGCTTAGAATTAATCTTTGTATTATAAGAAAACAATCAACATCCTATTTTCATTCATCCTACACGATATGCAGAATTTGAGGAAACATTTTTTTCATGATAAATAAATCGCAATTGTTTAAAATAATTTGTGCCTTTTTATGAATATTAGCTACAAAAATGATAATAAATATTAATAACAATTATTAAAACTATATTATTTTCAATAATAAATTCGATAACTAATTCCAACTATATTTATCTTGTGCGTATTAATTTCAATTGCTCGTGACACTCGTTTTCGTCGTGTTTATTCTTATGGTAATAATAATAATAAAATGATAATAATAATTACAATGATATATAGTGTTATCACGTTATGATTAAATTCTTACGTTGGTATTTGAGCAAAAGCTTGAAACGCTTTGATAATGATTACGTATATCGATTTGCTACTAAAATACGTAATTATTAAATCTCATGATATGGTACTTCATATCGGTGATCGAGGCACCGGTGTGACAGTTTCCTTTTTTTACTTCTCATCTTCGTTCTCATTTTTTTTTCGTTCATTCGCATCTTAGCGCAAGATTTTGCAAAATATTCGTATAAAAGTTGAGTATAAAAAGATGACAATCTTTTACGATTTCACTTTTCAGGGCGATGTATGCGCGATAAATCGACCTTTACGTCCTACTTTTTAGTACCGTGTGCACATCACTAGTAGTTATATTTAATAATCGAGGCGTGAAGATATGTCTAGTAGAAATCGTCATACTATCACGGCCAGCCAAAATTCATTCCCGTTAATTGGTAGAATCGTTGGTTGAAGGGACGATAGAAATCTCGAAGGCGCTGGATTGCAGCGGGATCGATGTGTGGATGACTACGACCTTTGTTCTTACCTAAAAAAATTAAATCATAGTAGATCATAATTCGAAATTTCATAGTTGTTGCGCGTAGAGATTTTTCATCGAAATTCTCTAAATTCTTCATTGCGCCAAACTCAATAATGGGTTTTTAATGATAAGTGTAACTATGATATTATGTATTTTGCTACATAGAGCGATTTTTCATATTCAAGGTCATCGAAGGTCAACAACGCGATATCCGTATTTCATCTCTTGAAAGCTTTTTTAATAGTTTATAGTTCATAGTTATCGTTCATAGTTTCAATATTATCTCTTACAGTATCATAATCATTGCTCATAGATCATAGAGTTATTGTCCATAGTTGCATAGTTGTTTATAGTTACATAGTTCATAGTTACTTGCAACTATTTTTTACTGATTTTCTTTACATTTTTCATGTTCAAGGTCATCGAAGGTCAACGAACGACACATTTTAAAAATATTTCCCACTTACCTAAGCAATGAGGCGCCGGACTATGTTCGGTCTTCAGGAGACACGGGAATCCCTTAGTAGCGTTGAAGTAAAAGTGTTTCTCGCTTATAACGCGCTTTATCCCCAGGAAGTCTTGCAGTCGCGTCATCTCGATGACCGGATCGGCGATGAGCCGCTCACCGGAAACGAAAAGGAACTGCGAGAGCGGAAAGTACTGGAGCCAGCGATCGAGATAACGCGCGTAAACTCCGATCTTCAACGGCGCCCACGTAGTGTCGACGATCCGTGACCCGTTGATGAACGCCCGGTCCTCGAATTTCGGGATCCCCGGACGCTTGCTCTTGACCTGCGTGTAGTCGGAAATCGCTCGCGTCACCGGATCTCGAGCAACGAATATCAACTTCGTTCCTGGATTCATGTGCTGCACTCGACGCGGAGCTTCCGCGGTCACGAAGTACGACGGCGTCTTCTCCATCGTCACTTGACCTTCCAGCGTAGGAGGCATTCGACGTCTTGGAGTTCATTTTTTATTCACGGATTATTTATTTAAAAAATACAAATTCGGAATAAATTTTATTTTTCATATTTTGTAAACATTAAAATTGATAATTATAAATACTATAAAATTATAAAATAGTAGAATATTATAATAAATTAATAATTACTATATTTAAAATTTAAATTTTTTGAAAAATAAAAAATTTAGTATAAAATTGGAAAATTTAAATTTAAAATAGATAAAAATTTTTTAATTTAGAATAAATTTTGATTTTTACCTGTACCAGTGAAAGCCTTTGGCATAGTGATGATCGAAGAAGTGAATTTCCGAACCGGCCGCCCTGATGCCCGGATGCAATCTCAGAAATTCCAAAAGCGCCCTCGTGCCGCCTTTCTTAACACCAATAATAAGTGCACTTGGCAATTGCCTCGTTGGCACGAGGCCTTGCTGTCTCAGAAGTTTGTACTTGGGCGAGACGTCGATCGGGTCTTTGAGAGTTTTGTTCACGTTCGTCCATAGTGGGACGACCTGGACCTTCGTAGCTTTCGCGCGTGACTCGTCCACGTAATTCTCGAGCGGGATAACTTCGACTTTGGACTCGTAACGTCGCGAGATCGAGTCTTCCGAGATCAGAGTCATCCTCTGCGACGACGTTCTTCGCGTCAGGCCACCGAATAGACAAAAATCATCGTCGGCGAGCAACCAGAGGATCAAAACGAAACACCCGATCAGCGTGATCTTCGTTGTCCACGTTTTGCGAAGCTCCATTTTTTCTTTCTCGATCTCTCGTGTTGACGGGATATCATAATATTGCTTTCTAATTGGTCAGAGTCGATTTACAAATTCTTCAGTAACGCTAAAAACAAAATATTTGATCGTAGAGTGGAGCTCATACTTTCGACTATTTTCGTAAAGTGTTTAAAATTATTTTAAAATATTTCAAAAGAAACATTTTTAAAACATTATTTCAAAATAAAAATTTTCAAAATAAAAAATAATTTTTCAATTATTTTTCATCAATTTTCCTGATGTATTTTAAAATTGAGCAATTTCTACTTACACGTTAGAATGATTGATTGATTGACACTGACACGCGCTTTTCAAATCGCGCTAATAAAATAAAACCGAAATCGACTACGAGTCGATTTTACAGACACGGCACTAAAGACTTTCACTAAGATAAAAAATAAAAATATTTAAAAGAATATCCAAAGTAAAAAAAAAAATATCAATGGTACTCTAATTATAAATCTTTATCATAAACAATGTCAGAATAAGGAAATTATAACAGTAAAAACGAGACTAAAAAAAGACTCAAAATTCTTATTTACTAATATGCTTTAGAATTTAGGTACAAAAAATTATTTTGTATAAAAAATACTTTTGTTTACACCGGAAATTCAGACTTCAAAGTTGTGACGTCTTGAAAATTTTTGTACACAAAAAAAATCGTTTTACCATTTTGTTTATATGTAAATGATAACAAATTCTCTATCACTAATACTAATTAAAAACCAAAATCACGTTCGTAAGAATTCGTTGGAACTTACCACAAAAAATTTCATAATCGCCAGTAAAAAATTCAGGAAAATTTTCATTGTATCCCTCGGCGATTCTATTTTTAGTTTTCTCTTTTTTCTATTTCTCACTCCGTCCTGGGATGTCTTTCACGTGATTGGGCAGAGAGCGGCGAGAAAAAAAGCGCACTCTTCCGGGTTTTCGTTCGCGGGGCGTCAAACGTAGCGGGATCGATAATTCGAGGCTGCGAGGTTCGATGAGGAGGAAAGGAGAGAAATTTTGGACCTCCCTCTCGTCGTTTTTTTTATTTTTCACGAAAAATCAGGAAAGGATTTTCATTCTCGATTATAAGAACGATCGAGGAATTTTCTTTCGACAACGCGATCGCCGGCTTGTTTTTCTCGATGAGAGTGACATCCTCGCGACTGCGATGCCTCTCCGCGAATCAAAGTTTATGGTGATGCGTCTACGGCTGCGCGGGAAGAATAGCAAAAAGTCTACACGGCATGCGCGCGATTAAAAAAAGAAATTTGCGTATGATTGAGCATTTTTTTTTTGCACCGGAAGTCACGCGATTTTGCATTTTTTTGTTCTATATTTACATGCGGAACTAAAATTAATTGGCACTTGTTGATAATCAGATACAATTATAGACATCAGAGAATGAATAGGAATGATTCATCGTTGCAGAAGAGAAAAAAGAGCAGCGACGATCGATTCAATGAATTTTATTTCAGTAATTTATGATCGCAGGATGAATTTTAAATCAAGAAACGCGATTATTGACGTGAAGACAAATTAGCTTCTGTTTTTATTTACGAGCGTGACTTTGCTCGAACGCCATCTAGCGACGAAAAGTAACAACTATAAGGCGGGAAAATTCGAATTCAGAAGACTAAAGAACTCCAGTTCTATAGGGGAAAGTGAGGCCGAAACTTTTCCATATACTTTTGCTGTCACTGGGGTAGGAAGATGGGCCTTGTAGCCGGTTACCCCAGTTGAATTGGACACACTTTTTAACACGGCGACCGGAGTTCTTTAGTCTTCTGAATTCGTTGTTTTTAATTTCAGTAATTTTTTTTTAATATGAAACAATTTATATTACTTTTAAACAATACATACTTTTTTATAGGGATTTTGAGTTTCCGAAGATAAAACATTGATAAAAGATATAAAAAGCCAGAATCGACTTAATCATTTTTATTCGCATTATCATTCATTTCGCATTCGCCATATTTTCAATAAAGAACGTCGATGACAAAAACGTTAAATGATGAACCATGAATTCCTTATTCCTGAGGTAAATCCGTTTGAATCAATAACGACACTTGTCTCGCAGTAAATACGAATTTAAGCGCTTATCACAGAATAGATCGTAAACCAAAGATTACACACTATCAATGGGAAATTCAAGTAAAAAAATTTTAAGCTAAATTCCCTCAACCGAGCTATATATTACACGTCAAGGTTCCTTTCTCGCTTTAGCTCCTTTCATACCGTACACCAAAATTCTTATCGTCGTGTAAAAAAAAGCTTATAGTGATTAACAGATTTTAGGGCTCAAAGTTACGTATGTACAGATATCGATGCCGATTTTATGACGATCATTTTGTTTTTTCTTGGCTCACAGCGTGGCCAGGATTCTTGTGAAACCGACGCAACCGGCGACCACCGTTTGGCCTATTCCCCACAGCAGGGCGTACAGTGGAGACATTTGATAATTCGAGCCATGGTAGACAAAAGCGACAGTCGCTGAACTCAATACACCGGACGTCAGTGGCAGTAGGAATCCCATAAAGAGAATGAGTATGGGGAAAAATCTGAAAAAAATATGACAAAGCAATAAGAACGATAGAAACTTTGATTTGAAGATTTACATCATTGGAGTCCGATCAAAGATTGTTTTCGATTCACTTACTTTCCATATTTGTGCTTACGAAGGGTAGCGAAACAGATTGCAGCCGCAATGGTGTGAACAAAGATGGAAGAGAAAAGCGCCCATAAGAATATCTGATACCACATTTCTGGAAAAAAGAAAATAAACGTTAAATACATTTGAATGGAAGAATAAGAATGAAACATCCGTAAAATCTTCCTCATTATTTTATAGCTGAAAAAAAATATTAACCAGCAAACGAGCTCAGCGGTGAGTAAAGTACGCCAGCTGTATTTGCGTTTCTCCCTGTGCTTTGCAGATATGGCGCATTGCTGCTAGTTTGAGGCGCATCGGTCATTGCCAATGCTACCGCAGGCTCTTATATCCCGTTGCTATCTAGAATAGAACAGTAGATTGTATTTCAACAGCAAATGTTCCTTCATGTGACAGATTTATTAAAAAATCAATACGCGAGAAAAATGGGGTGTTGATTGATCCTCGCGCGAATAAAATTGAATCACGATTCGCAGTACGAAAAGTCACACGTTAATATTCACCACTCTCAAAAAAAAAAAAAAATAAACACTGATACGTGAGTAAAATGTTGATAATTGATGGGATTACTCATAGGATCGTTCAATATCTACTCACCGTGGAGGTATCTTTGACATAATGGTCAGAGAGTACGTGACTACGTAATTTATTTCGAAAACGGTCAAAATCGCGACAGCGAAGACGGAGAGAACATTTTCAAACTCGAACGACGCGTCTCGAAAACGAAAAATAGCCGAATTTCTGGCAGGTCGACATTTTTTTCCTCTCGTATCGCTTACTCGAAAAAACAGCTGACTCGACGTCACGTGATTATCCCCACCCGTTTATTACTCGAACTCGACACGTTCCACTGTGCGAAATGTCATCAAGTTCGAGGTCCGAGTTGTGTATCGCATTATGAAGTATAAACAATCTGTTTGACTTATTTATTTCTTTCACGATGTCCCGGAGGATTCAATATTCAAGTCCATAATTAAGCGAATACAAAGATGATACCGGTAATACGCGACGTCGAGTACACGCTCGCGTTCGTTGCGACGATGCTCGCATTGTTCGTCGCTGCTTTTGACAGGTGGGTTTTCATCATTTTTGAGGTTATGTGTAATCGAATGTTTTTTTCTTTTTAGAATATTATTATTAGTCTTAATATAAAATTAGATTAAAATTACTATTTTGATTGTATTTGTTTTTTTTTTAGTATCGTCTGGTTTCTGGTGATTGGCATCTTATATGTAATTGGAACTTTTTGGGGCAGTCGTATTTTATACTACGGCAAGCTTTACATAAAATACAACAATGACGATGACTCTCAAAAACTGAAAAATCAAGAATTCTGTAGAGTGTGCGGTGGAAATTCTTGCAAGCGCCATCGGCCCTCGTTGCAGAACAATCAAGTTAAAGTTCCCAAGGATTTTGACCAAGCTCTGCAAACTGTGAGTATTTTGCTTGAAATGTCTTTTTTTTAAAGAAATATTTTTCTAGAAGAAGAAAAAAGTTTACTTCAATAATAAATAATTTTTATTAACATTATTTGCAGTTATTGGAAAAATTACTACAAACTTACGTTTGTACCTGGTATGCGACTTTTTCCGATAATTCGTCGTTCGTCCAGCAAATACGTTTAGCCATAAGTACCGCTGTTCGCGATATAACGGCGAGATTATTTCGCGGTGACGTTCCTGAAATAATATTCACGAATCTCATTCCCGTTGCCTTGCAACATGCCAAAGATTGGAAAGATCTTGTCAAATATTCAAAAGCGAGGGGCAAAAAACCAGAGGACTGCGCCAGTGAGTTCCTGGGGAAGAAAATACATCCTGCTGCATATTCGAGGGATTCGGAATTAGATTATCTTCGAGGAGTAGTTACATCTCTCTTGCCGCATTTGTTGCCCAGCACTCACATTTCTACAAATAACAGGGTATTTTTTCCTCATTTCCTTATGCGAATTATATTCTCAATTAATTTAATAAATTGAGAAAAATTGCAATCATTTTTATTGTAGGTGATAATTCGAGAGGTACTTGCAAATTGGGTTCTTCTGCCAGCGATCGACGCCCTCGCCGATCCCGATAATTTAAACACTCTTATCGAGCTCTCGACTCATCATCAACGTGAATTGACCCAGGAAACGAATTCTTTGCGCGTTCCAATTCTTCATGCTTGGGTCACTCCGATATTGGCTGTTCAAGGATCTCAGGATCCTTTGAAACCGTCTCTCGAGGAAGTTCTCAACGATCCGCAATTACTCTATTTATTTATGCAACATATCAAGGAAACTGGTCCAGTTAATCTTTTGCAATTCTGTCTCGATATCGGTTTGTGCATTTAAAATATTTTTTTGAATACTTGAAACTCTTTTCATTCCTCGACAATTTATCTTAGCTTGAAAAATTCTTAGTCGTCATTTCATCATTTGTCATTAAATTAAATTAATTATACTTTCTCCATTGCAGATGATCTCAGCAAACGAATGCTCAATCCTGAAATGACACCATCTATCGAAGAAACTCTGTTCATCGATACTTTGAATATTTATTCTACATACCTCGATCCTGATGGCAGTGACTACTTACATTTACCTGCTCATATATCGCAAGGAATGCGAGACAGTACGTTCATTCACCATTAGAATATTTGTGTCCATACACATTTGTTCTCACGTTAATTTTTTTCTACAGTTTTGGAAGGTGGACCGACCAAGATTCAAGAACTGAGAACTTCACGACCTCTTTATCAGGCACACCAAGAAGCACATGCTCTGCTTGAAGCAGTCTGTCTACCTTCGTTTCATCACAGCTACGAAGTAAAACAAAATTCTTTAACAAAATCAGTAGAATACAAATTTTTTTGGATAGGTATAAATACTAAAATTCTACTGATTTCAGCTTTACAAAATGCTGTGTGGTCCATTGACACCTTCAAACTCCTCGAAACCTCCTAGTCAAATCAGGCAAGATCAATTTTATCAATCATCAAGATAATTATCAGTTATCTCGTTTTTATTTTTTGTGTTCATTTTTTCGTTTTCTTTTTTCTATTTTTAATCTTTTAATCTTTTATTTACACAGCGGAGTCGGAGGACCCGGAGTCGGAGCGCGACTCAGCAATCAGCTGGGACGAATCCGCGGAGCTTTGCGCGCAGCAGCGGTCGACGGTGCGCCGTTTCATCCTCAGGACGTCTTCCAAGCCGAAGAGGTAGATTGTACTCCTCGAACTTACGGCGACGCCAGTTTCGACGACGAGAAATCTCACGATCTGACGACCTGGCGCGTAACCGTTCCGCACGTCGATGGCGGGGGCGCCCATCCGCTGTACATGGTCGCGGTCCACAGTGTCGCCGAGGACAAGTCCTGGACCGTCCTTCGAAGGGATCAAGATTTCTACGCCCTTCGGACGCGACTGATGGAATTTCACGGTGACCGGGAGTTGAACGACTCGCCTCTGCCCTCGAGGAAAAATGTCTCGTTGATCTCGAATCGTCAGCGTTACCAAGACTTTCTTCAGAAATTGCTCGCAAAGCCGAGTCTCCGAGGAAGCGAACTTCTTCACACTTTCCTCACTGCACCGAACTTACAGCCGCATTTTACAAACTCCACGCCGGATATTGGAATCCTTTATCAGAGCATGGCGCACAAATTGAGGAAAGAGAAAGGCCAGCATCTTGATAAATTCATGACGACTTTCCTCGCTTCGACGAATGTCAAGTGCGAGCACACTGCCGACATCGGAGTCGAACCGATCAACGATCAGAGTCTTGGAGAAATCAAGAAAAAAGGCAGGGACCTCACTGGGAGTCCTTTCAAAAATAATCTCAATGTGAAAGTCGCAGGAAACGATTTTCATCCAACGGCTACGAAAGTGCAGCACGTTAAAGGCGCTTGCTTTTGCATAGCTGAAGCAGGTTATTGTTCATAACATTCATAATTTTTATTTTTATTTTTTTAAATTTATTTTATGTATTTTTAACTTATTTATTTCATTTTTACAGTGGACAGCATGCTGGAGAACTCCACAACGATTTCTCGTCTCGTCTGGCTAATCGCCTCGTCATCCCGAGACCGAATGGATCCAATTTTAAATTCATTTCTACGTACAACCCTGATCAAACTCCTGAGCGATGGACGAGCCGCGACCGTCGTGAAGTTATTGCAAAATACGATATTCGGTACGAAAACACCAAAAAGTACGAAAATTGAGATCGACGAACGTTACAAGAGAGCCAAAGAAGGTTTGGACAGTATAATACCTTGGTGGTGTTTCGGTCTTCGTCGTCGGTGGTGTCAAATGATGAGCGGACTCCTGGAGCCTCTTCAGAATCCACCTTTGAACAAGCATCTCGCTTACATGCTGCTCGATCAAGTCGTTGCCAATCTTTATCCCGAAATATCTCAGTGAACCTTCGAAATGATTTATCGAGTGATAAATCGTATTTTTTTACGTCCGAGCTCATTTCGCGAGATTATTTATCTCGCAGAATTCTTTCTGTTCAAACATTGTGATTTTTTTTTTACGTAGGGGTGATAAATGTGATATTTCTTGCGACATAGATAAATGAATGTTGGGGGGGAGTGGAATAACGAATTCAAAAGTTGAACGAGTGTATAATTTATTTACATCTTTTAATAAAATATATGTCATAAACTATCATTATAAATAATGTACACTTAAAAACATCTCTTAGAATCTAGATTCGCCTTTTATAAAAGAATCAGTCTTATAATGAAACGTATAGGAAAGGAAAATAATAAAATAGATTCTAGACGCGAACGGTAGTCATAAGTTTTTGATTCAACCGTATCAAATATGAAACGTTTTTTATCAAAGTATCGAAAGAATTTTTGCCAATCGCAATAAAGGAAAATCGCTCCGAAACGAAGTTTTAAATATCCCGCCAAAATTCAAATGTTAACGGAATTTAATCGTGGTTCGTGATTGGTTGAAAATTCCGATCGCGCGATCTTGCGTGAAACAAAACGGCGGATCGAAAAACATTTTGTGCCGAACATTTCACGGTTTTTTGTTGTTTGATATTCGAAATAAATAACAAGCGTGATAAAAATCGGTGCAGAATTTGCTAAATCGACGTAAGTAGCGCGCGCCTGTCGTAACGTGATTGGTTGAGAACTCCGATTCCGCGAATTTACGCGACGTAAAAAACAAGATGGCGAATCTGCGCGCGCTTAGCTCTTCGTTTGCGGTTGGCGCGGGACCGGTTCGCCACCGAGCTCGATCTGTATCTGTTCGAGCGTTTTTCCCTTCGTCTCGGGCACGAGGAAGTAAACAAATACAACACCGGCCGCGCAAATTCCGGAGAATAACCAAAAAGTACCCGAAGTCTGTAATCCTTCCTTCATATCCCCGTAAAATTTCGTGACGACGAACGCCATGAGCCAGTTGAAGAGACACGCGCTGCTGCCGGCGACTCCTTTTATCTGAGGTGAGAAAATTTCTCCCATCATCATCCACGGTATCGGACCGAAGCCGAGGGAGAAGAGGATGATGAACCCGCAGATGCAGATCAACGGTAAACTTTTTATGCTCTCGATCGACGAGGCGTCGTTTTCCGCCAAGTAGAAATAAACTCCCAAAACGAGGGTCGTGATGCACATCGCGACGATCGAAACGAGCAGGAGTAACCTTCTTCCGAGTTTGTCAACAATGAGAGTGCTCACAAAGACCGCGGCGACCTGCATCGCGCCGACGACGATCGTCGGCCATTCCTCGTCGTTCCCGGTCGCCTGTTTGAAGATGTCACCGACGTAGAAAATAATAGCGTTCACTCCGCTGAGCTGCTGGAAAAACATGAGTCCGAACGCTATTATGAGTCCTTTGACAGCAGCGCGAGATTTTATCGAGACGAAGAACGAAACTTGATTTCTCTTCGCCTCGGCGAGGGCTTCGCGTTTCTCGTCCAGCTCGGCGTCGACGTCGTAGTTCGGTCCGCGGAGCCACTGAAGAGTGTTCCTCGCCATCTCGTTGTTGCCCTTGATCAGATGATACGTTGGTGTTTCGGGCATGAAGAAAAATACCGCGAAAAATATCAGAGGGACCGCGGCCGATATTATCGACAGAGTCATCGTCGTGATCGCCTCGACCGAGCCGAGAGCGTAGGTAATTAGAATACCGACGGTCATCAGGAGTTGGAAGTACGAGCCGAGTTTTCCTCGAGTCTCGTTGTCGGATATCTCAGCGGTGTACATCGGCGCCGTGACGCAGAATGCTCCACCGCTCACCCCCAGGATGTATCGTCCGGCGATCAGGGTCGCGACGGAGTCGGGCCAGATCACGCATGCCCAGCCTATCGTGAATGGTACCGTCAGAGCCAACATGGCGGTCTTTCGGCCGATAATGTCGCACAGCATGCCGATCGGGACGCATATCGACGCCGCACCGAGCGTGAAAGCCGAACTGACCCAAGAAAATTCATCAGGATTGATTTTGAAACTGTATGCGTCGTTGTTGTTCAAATTTATTCCATCTCCTCCCGCCGGTGATGTCCAACCGATTACCATACCCGCCGCCAATGCACCGAGCGTCGAGGCTAGACCCGCGATGTATTGAGGCAACTTCCGGGCTCGATTCCCGCTCTCCCCTGCATTCGAGACCAACGTCTGTTGGGATATTCCGATGTTCTTCTCCGGCATCGTGTCCCGCGAGCGCAACAGCGGCGTTGATTCGGACACCTGGAAAATACGAAAAAAATTTCCGTTTTTAATTATATTTATATTGAAGAATCTCTTTACGGATTTGATTATGCGTGATGAATTTTAAGCTCTGAATTTCAAGTACTTTTCGTTTTGTAAATAAGAGTAAATATGGTGAGATTTCCATACACCTTGAATTCATATCATTCGCGCGTGCTGATTTTTTGTTATAATTCTACGAAGTTGAGATAAATTTGTTTCAAGACGTGACAAAAGCGTTTAAACGTGAGACTAAACAACTTCATTGTTTGATATCTCTAAAGAACGGCAAGCTTTGTTGAGATTTCACTTCGATGTCCGAATTTTTGATAAATTTGTTATTTTTCATGCTAATTTTTCTCCATTGACCTTGACATGTTTCAAAGTTCTTTTTTAGTTATTTTTGGAAAATGAACTACTATTTTTATGAAATAACAAACAAATGAATGACTCGATAAACACAAAAAAATTCGACATCTCAATATTTTCAAATTGGATTTGAATTTTCGCGCGCTAGGCGAGAACGTCGATGCGACGCGAACTTCACAGTATCAGTGAAGTTAGCTCCATTAGGTAGATAACCCATAACCACCAAATAATTGTTGACGAACGAGCATCCCGATTATTAGAAATGACTCGCTGCAAAGTCGAGGTCAAGTTCATCGAAAGAATTCGATAATAAAACTGATAACGGTTCAGGGCGAATTTCCTCCCATTCAAGAATGATTAATCCTTACTAATGTTTTTGTGAGTAATGAAAAACGTAAGTTTACCAACATTGTCACTCGGACCAGGCAACACCTCGATTTCGTCCATATTAGAATAATTATTGTTCGTTTGTCGAGAATTTAATTAAATTTTCGTTTATACAATTATGAATAAATAAGTCACTGGCGGTTATTGAAAGTTTATATAAAAATCTAAATAAGTGGAAAATGTCCGTTATTTCTTTTTTGAAAACTTGTAAACAAAGCCGTGTCCGTTCAACGCGTCGACTGCTGTACACTGAGGTTTTTTCTCTTTTTACTTTCGCTTGACATTCCTACTTGACATCATTGCCGACCGTTCGGTCTGTTTTATCTCTGAGATAGTAACCAACGGAACGATTTTGAAGGCTCGCAAGTTTGAATATTCCTGGACAGATAATTGCGAATATCCGATTGGAAAAAAAAACATGATCGACTTCTCATTATTTTTTTTTCAATTTTTTTTAACTGTCGTTATTTTTGTAAATTGAGGAAAAATTCCGTTGAATCTATTCCCGTCGAATAATTTTATCATTCGCGCGGGATTTACCTCAGCGTCGAGTTTTTTATTTTCTCGTCCCTCGTCTTTGTTTGTTTTTATCTCTCGATTCCGCGGTCGGAGACCAGAGAAAACTTTTTTGCTCGCAAGCCGTTTGTTTTGGTCTGTCTTCGTCGAAATTTGTGTTTTCAAATCGTTCGTCGAATATCGGGAATTCGGTGTTTGACGAGCGGAAATAAAACAATTGTGAGCGGCACGAAGTATTTTTCTCTCGAGCTGGACATTCTTGCGAATATTTTCGCACTCTCTTCCGTGACGTTCCGACCGCATCGAGCCCTCAAATTTTTCCCGAGTCTCGTGTCATCGTCCATCGAGCCCCGTGCATACTCGTTATCCGACGTTTCAAAATTGCTCACACCGATAATGGTCTGGACTCGTTACAATTACAAAAAATACAATGAAAAACAATGTCGCACACGCGTTCGACGTTCGTACGAAGTTTTCCTCGTTTGTCACGTTTCGAGTTACGTTTACTCGAAATCGACTTTTTTTTCAGGGTTTCACGAAGGAAAACGTTTTTTGAGGTTAAACAGGATTTTTGCTAGAAAATATAATTTTGCTAGAATATCTTATGTCAGGATGAATTGAAGTACAAATTGTTGGGAAATTTAATTCAATTTTTTTCAATTTTTCAAATACATTATCGATAAAATATCGAATTTTTGTGAAAATTGTCCGGAAAAACTGGAAAATTGTGAGTGAAAAAACCGGACAATTTTCTTACAAACTGGTCTCATTAACACTTAAAATCCATTAAAAATGTTTCTTTTTTAACTTACTAAATAACGGTAATTATTAAAATTGTTTTCGAGCTGTATTGAGGCTTTTAATTTTTGTTATTGCTGTTAAATTTTTATTAGAGAAAGTCATAAAAAAATTACTTTTCATTAAAAAACAACAAAACGTTGATTCAAAAAAATTTTTCAACAACGCCAATTATTTCAAATTATTTTCAAAATAAAAAAAAATAAATCCCATTTGAGTCAAAAATAACAAAATTGTAAAATTGAGCGACACTCCAGAGAAAAACTTAATTGAAGCGATCGCAATCAGCGTGGACTCGTCAAAGTCTCGTTCGTGTCGAGTGGAAAATTAATTTTCCACATACCATTAAAATCGGCAAAATTATTCCTCTATGAAATAATCGTCCCACTGTGATGATTGGTCAGAAAACGGAAAACGAAATCATCGCGCCTGCTCTTGCGTAATTTTTTTCATTTTTGTTTCGCGAAAACAAAAAAAAACCGTCCCGGAAGTGGGCGCGATCTCGCAATAAAGGACGGGAAATCGACAAGGTTTTCATTTAGTATTTTCTTTCCGGGAGGCGTCAATTCGAACCTCATTGTTGATACACCGTCGTTCGATTTGTCTACGCAAAAATATTATTATTATATACAAATTGTGTACAAATAACAAATAAAAATATATTCGATTTGTCAAAAGAAAACGTGTTTGAAAAGTAAATAAGGAAAAATTTAATGAAAAAGTTTCCTCGACAGTTTCGAGAAATGGTGAACAATTTTTCACGAATTCTTGAAGGGCTTTTCACCACGTGTATATAAATATCTATGTATATATTATCATCATTATTATACATATGTATGTACATATTGTACATACGTGTGTATATAAACATGTATTTATATGTATATAAACGGATAACGCGAGTAATCGCATGTGCAGCCAGCAGCCGAAATGTGTGCGTACAGGTACGAGCGGTCGAGGAAAGGAGAGATGAGATCGAGCGAGAAAACCGCGTGTTTGCAGATGGTTACATACTGCGGGAGTGGTTGGAACGTCACGTGAGAACAAACAGTGCGAGACGCTCCGGGAGAATTTTCAATCGAAAAGTAGGTCGTACTGGTCGTAGAGACGGATCGATTAAAAAACAAAGAAAGGAGGAAAGAAAAGGAGAAAGCAAAAGAAGGAAGGATGGAGAGAAGAGAAATTGTTCATTCCATTGAATTTGTTTATATAGTTCAATTGCGCTTGTGGTAATTTAATTGTATTTCATATTAGGGAAACGTTGATGTCTCGATGTGTCGCTAATTTTGTTGGATTTTCCCACCCTTGATGAGAAAACTTTTTTTTTACTCTCGTCAAGTCGAGTGACACTTTGTTATATGCTCAGTGAGCGTAATTATATTTTTTTGCGATTAATGAATTCAGGAAAGAAGGTCATTCTCATTCGTCTTTGTTTCCGAGACTCAACTTGGAAGTTTGGTCGGTGAACGCGAGCTCATTATTCTTGTATGGGAAATCACGGTCGAGCCGATCTCTTTATACATTTTTTTTTTGGTTTTTGTCATAATGATTCGTTAATTGAAGTTATTTTGATATTGTATGAATTCTTTAGGGTCATTTGACTCCCATTTTTCATCCGTTGTGTTATTTTTTTCTTGTAATTGCAATTAATTGCGAGATAAAATAATATTTTAGAGATATATTTACCATTTTTATTTTTATAAATAGTAATTTATAAATTTATAAATAGTAATTTATAAATTTATAAATTTATAAATAGTAATTTATAAATTTATAAATAATTCGATCCAGTCGGAGTTAAATTGGTTTATTCAAAGATTAAGAAATTCTCTTTGAAATGATGAACTTTGAAAAAATGAACTTTTACTGCATCGATAAACTGATCCTGCTCACGACAACACTAGTCGCGTAATTCCGATGAAATATCGATCGTAAAATCCAAAGATAAAGTCTCATTTAGTGGACGTTACTCTCAAGTGTAATCAGAAAAATTACGATACAATTCATTTTTTTGTGACGCAAGCTAATCGATATAATCCTTCAATAAATTAATGATCCGTTTTTTCCTCAAAACGAAACAAAAATGAATAAATTTTTCTTTTGATCTAAATTTGAAAAAAAGCAAAAAATTAATTATTTTTATTATTATTGTGCTAACTGTTCGATATACAGAGGGCAATCGCATTCGACGAGATTGCGAATAACAAATAAGGCTCATCTGGCGAATAAATCGATGGCACAAGAATTCAGCAACAGAAATATTTTGAAATATGTTCCGCGCTCGGTCTCACGTCAATCGACGCCCAGATGCACGTTTATCGCGATTCGAGATAAAATTTTCCGATCCCAATGCAATGAGGAGCGCACGCGACATTAAAATAATTATTTATCGACATCAATCATACACGAGGTAAACTTTTCTTAAATCGATTCATAATTTAATCTACAAAAACTTATTTAAAATTTAACTAACTCATCGTTATAGTAGAAACAATTTTGGATCTTCAAAATTATTGAGAGTAAAAGTCAAAAATTATCGAGATATTACTGGAAAGACTGTTGTTTAAAAATTATGCATCTTTGCTTGGAGATTGTTTGCTGCTTTTATTTTTCTCAAAATTTCCAAATTACTTACTTAAAATTTACTTACTTAAAATTTAACTAACTTTGTTATCGTAGAAGCAATTTTGGATCTTCAAAATTATTGAGAGTAAATGTCAAAAATGATCGTGAAATGATGGAAAGACTGTTGTTTAAAAATTGTGCATCTTTGCTTGACGATTGTTTGTTGCTTTTACTTTTCTCAAAATTTCCAAATTACTTACTTAAAATTTAACTAACTTCGTTATCGTAGAAGCAATTTTGGATCTTCAAAACTGATGAGAGTAAATGTCAAAAATGATCGAGAAATTACTGGAAAGACTGTTGTTTAAAAATTATGCATCTTTGCTTGACGATTGTTCGCTGCTTTTATTTTTCTCAAAATTTCCATTCGAATGGTAGCAAACCTGACACGTAAATCATTGCTCGAAGAAGAAGCTTCTTTTTCTCACGGCAACGAGGTCTTATGCAAATTCGTAACAACGACTTATCGCATCGCGTTCACGCATGCCTCGACCACTATTAAAATGACTCTGGCTATTAAAATTCCAATTCAATCATATCAACTTTGTAACGAAATTATTATTTTTGCTCAGGCTCGCGTGTGCACCGATCACGTGGGTTCTGATCTAAAGTCTCGAAAAATGAAATTTCCATCGTGGTCTCGAACCAATTGCTAATTTTTTAAATTTTCTGACAATGTGTACAGCGAGACTTTATCTTGAATAGTCCGTCAATCACCCTGGCAGGTACTGAATTTTAAACATATTGATGAATCTCGCGCTTATTTTGCTTGATTACATTTTTATCCTTTTGAAAAATAATCTTGTGATAAAATCTCGTATATTGATAAAAAATGATACAATTTTTTATAGTGTTGTTATAAAGTAATTTTTGTTATTATTATGAATTTTTTATCTATGAAAATTATAAATAAACAAAATTAAAAAATTGAATCGAGTAAAAGTTCGGATTTGAAGTGTCGAGTTGTATACATAATTGGAGAGTGGCTTTGTCGCGTGTAAACGACGGATAATGCAAAGTTGTTCCCTCGAAACTGCAGGAAACGTGTGTACGCCAGCAGAGAGTTGTGACTGACAAAACGAGAAAATATCTGGAGCAACCCTAAGCTCGGAGCAAACCAGACACGATAAACTCGCACTGCTCTCATAATCCACTGCCGACGAGAGTTTCGTTCCCAGTCAAGCACGTAAATATTCAGAATTTATATTTCATTTTTAGGGAATTAAGTATAATGCTCGTAAAATATAACTCGATGAAAGTTTCACAAAAATCTGAGAAATATGTTTATTTTGACATTAAGTATTCATTAGTTACAAAATTTTTATTTTATTTTTAGCGAAAGGATAAAAACGTTCGCAAAAAAATTCTACAAGAATTCAAAAGAGTTATTTTATTACTAATGTTGATTAAATAAATATTAACAAATTTTTTCATATTTAAAAGTTTACATTATTTTAGCACAAAAATATGAAAAAAATGAAATAGTTATTTGAATATTCATGATCCTCGTATACAACTTTTGATTATTCAATTTTATTATTTTTAAAATATGCAGAATTTATATTATACATCGATTTAAATGAATCGAAATGAAATTTTTAATTCCCAATCAAAATGTTAATTCTCACCGTCGAGATCTAGTCTCGCCTTCGATCGAAGGAAAAATCCGGGCGCGGAAGGGTCGCGAAAAATTGGCACGACGTCTATTTTGCTCCTGCGGTGCGCTTTTATCTCGCCTCGAATGAGAAATCGATTTTCGAAGCACCTACGAAAACACCCGCACTGTGATACGACCCCTCGAAATGTTTACTCCCTATCAAAACTTTTATTGTAAGTCGAGACCGACGAGGAAAACTTGTTCCCGTTTCCGTTGTTACTGTTTATGCAATTCCGATGGAGACGCACTATGCCAGGGTTATGTACTGGTAAGCATTTCCGCGTCTCCGTGGCTTTTAAATCCGGGCCGATGTACTCCCACTTTTCTTGCATTGAACCAAGTGTCTCGTCGCAGACGTCGTCAATTTTGCGAGTAGTGGCAATAGAACGAGAGATTCGGGGGGGATATAATTCAAAGGAGGGAGAATTCTTATTGCACGGACATTCTGCAAAAAGACACGAGACTGACCAAATCATCTCCTGGGCAAAAATTTCCCCATGAAAAAAAAAAAATTATTTTTTTTCTAGCCGTTAAATTTTTTCGTTTATTTATTTTAGAGGGTTGTTTGAAAGGAGAATTGTATAGGAATTTTCCAGATACATTATTTTTGATGAAATTATTTTGTGTATGAAAATTTCCGGAAAAAAGGAAATTTTCATATTTTCTCATCCGGACCAAATTTTTTTTTTTACGAAGACTTTTTCGGAGGAAAACTGCACATTGTGCAGTACACAGAACTTTTAATCTCATTATTATCCGGATCGAACATTTTCCATGAAAAATGAAAATTTTTGAAGGAGGTTGGACACCCAGTCAGTCATTCCCAATGTTAAAATCATAGGAAATTGAAAAATGGTAAGAATTTTATAACATTTGGTGATAATGTTCTTTAC
>JAPYYX010001211.1:0-37434 GCA_030522605.1 Cremastinae sp. B BG-2022a | reverse complement strand
CGCGATGGACGTCGCGTTGAGACGATGGTCGCACGTATTGCGAAATTATTTTTCTGATTAAGAAAATTGTAACGGGCAGGGCATGCTGTCCCGTTACAGTATATGCCAACAATTAACGGCCCTTTGCGACAGGAATTTCTTAAATATTCAAAAAAGTGACGTATAGTCGCAATAAAATAACGAATAAACTGTTTTTCAGAAAATGTATAAAAATTCAACGTGAATAAAAAAATGTCGAAAGTGATTCGGAGTAATTATTCGTCATCCTCGAACTCATTATTGTTAGATGATACAAAGAGAAGAAATTATTCTCGAATTTCTCGCTTAAAACCGCAATTCATCATTCACACGAAGAGAAAAACTGAGAAGAGTTTTGCAGAGCTGGCGTTTCTCCTCTGCACGTCTCTCGTGCTCTATGACTCGTCCGATAGGAAGCTCAAGAATTCGTCACCTTCCGGTCCGATCTCCGCGTACTCTCTCTCTCTGTCTTTCTCTGCAACCGCAAGGTTTATTACCGTGCGTGATAAATCGTACATCAGAAGTGTTAAAAACATAGCAGGATGACTTCATCGCCTTCGTCACGAAATTCGCTCGATTTTATCGTAAAAACAGTTCTTGGCACATTTTTCTAAGAAATCTGTAACCATCGGAAGTTGATAGAGTTCTAATATACAAATGCACTTGGAAGACGTGAGAAAATTAAGGAAAGCTTTTTATTTGAGAAGTTTTTGATCAATAAAAAAATTCATCAAATTTTATTATTCATGACGATGATAAAATGACAAATTTTTTTTTATGCATATCTATTAATGCATAATTAATTGAATCATTTAAATTGTTCGCATTCAGATTGAAAATTAGACTCATCAAAAAGTGAAAAATATAAAAAATCTTGAACCAAAAAATGAAAAAAATAAATGAGAATTTTCATAAATTTCCATTTGACCAAAAAATTAATAATCGGACAAAAAACGTAAAAATTATTTGAAAAAATAATATCGGATCTTTCAATTCCTGATAATAATTGTTAAACGTTGAAATGTTCGAGAAAGCCGAATTATACACGCACAGAAACACATTTTTGCCGTAGGGTGAGTTCGTAAGCGTTATCACGAGCGATTTCCCATAATAGATCGAGGACGCGAATCTTCAGCTCCCGATAGTTATCCTGGAGAGAATTACCATTCGATCGAGATTTTCCCTCCTCTCCTCTCCGGTCTGTCGATTCTCTAACGATTGGCTCTTTACGAGCGGTGTCCCGCGGACTCTCTCACGCTGTTGAGGAAAATTCAACGCTATTTATCATTCCGTACGACTCTGTTATTACTCACTGCGTACTTAAACGTTCCTGTACGCGTGTGGTCATGATATAAAGCGACTAATCACGATCAATTATGCGCTTTACATCCTTAGCATACATTGTTGAAAAAATATTGAACAAAATAATTTACAGAAAATTTGCATCCTACAAAAAAAATTTGTTATTTAAATAAAAAAAATTCATTCATGAGTTATCTTTTTTTAGAAAATCGACATTTCATTTTTTTCTGAAATGTAAATTAAGAGATCCATTTTCTGTATGGGTTTGGTGAAAGTTAAGAAAAAAATATTTATTTTCGTATTTTTTTAATGGCAAAATATTCAAAAGTTTATCTCGAAAAAAAATCAAAGTAAAAAAGTTTCCTTTAGAAACTCATAAAAATGACAAATTCATAACTCCGATGAATTTATGGAAATCGAGTTTGAAAACATGACGAAAAAATATTAGAATTCATTTTGAAAATTTTAAATTCATAAAAAAAATAATAACGATCCGACGGAGAGGTGAAAAATCGGTCGAGACATTTTCTCACATGAATAATCCGGTATCTAACCTGATAATTCCCGCTAGGTGGATGATCGATAGAACGAAATCTCTTTGGCGTTGTACACGTAACTGGTAATCGGTTACGATTTATTCTCCGTTAATTTCGAGCCTCCGGTAACGTTCGTAGGTACGAGATCGCTTTTTTTTACTTCCCAGTTACTTTATGAACGCGTTTATTCTCGTCCTTTGCTTCGACTGTCCCGCCTCCTTGTCCCTCTTTCTTCTTCGTCACAAGTCGAAGGCAAGTGCGTGCTTTGAATACCAGTGGCAGTGATTAGACACCGACGCGGAAAGAGAGAAAACAATTTAAAGAAAAGGGAACATAGGCTAAAAAAGAAAGAAAGCGATGGAGAAACAGCAGAAATAAAAGTAAAAGAAAATAAGAAAAATTTCTCGGACGATTAAATTTTGGATATTAAAAAAAAAAGAATTAAAAAACAGAATTTTATTTTATTTCATTGCTGTGTTTTTATTTTGTTTTATTTTGTTATTTTCACTTGAAATTTCAATTAAAAATAGCAAAATAAAATAAAATTCTGTTTTTTTAAATTTTTTAATGTCAAAAATTCAATTGCCAAAATTCACTTTCCCTTCGCCAATTATATTAAAATATACTAATAGAAATTATGTAAATTTGCACTAATGCATGAAAATTTGTATTTTATAATTACGTTACGCCCGTTTTATCCTGATAAATATTTGTTTATCCGAACCTTTTCTGCTTTTCCTTGAAAAACATTTTAGGCAGACATTATCTCACTGAGGCGACCACCGAAAAATTTTAATTCTTGAAATTTCAAGTGCAAATAATAAAATAAAATCAAATTCTGTTTGTTTATTTCTTATTTTTTAATATTGAAAATTCAATTACCGAAATTCACTTGAAATTTCATTCTCTTCGCCAATTATATCAAAATACAACAATAAAAATTATGTAAAGAAAGTTTATTTTTTATAATTACGAATACGACCGTTTCGCTTTTGTTTTTTCCTGATAAATATTTTTTTTATCCTAACCTTTTCTGTTTTTCCTTCAAAAACATTTTCCGCAGACAATATCTCACTGACGCGACCACTGAAAAATTTTAATACCCCGATAAACGTTTTTTTTTTCATCATGAGCCCGGATTTTTACGAACGGTAAATATTTAGCAATTTCGTATTCTTTGTAATTTTTTTAAATGGATTTCAATGCCGTCGGGTGAGCGCGAATGCACTCGTAACGCGGGTGAGCGTGAAAATACAGATTTGAAATTCGCGTAAAAGCGAGCGTGTGCTGTTGCTTCTATACTCGTACAAAGCCGCGCGCTCGCTGCAGTCCGTTCGTGTACGTTATGTTATGGGCTATCATACGTTCACCTCTGAGCAAACATTAATTCGCTTCCACACGCATAGCAGACATAATTCCGTCCCGTCATATTTTTTCACGTGTGTACGTGTACACAGGCTTTACAAAAGTCGCATAAAAACCTCTCGGCATCCTCGACAAAAGTGCATTCGAGATGCAAGCGTCTGAAAAACAAAAAACAACTTTTCGATCCCACAATCTCGTTGTTCGAGACAAATATTCATTTTTTTTCTTCATTTTTTCTGCCTAAATGATTTGTCAACAAAAATACCTTTTTGTTTTTGAATTTTTCATTTCCTTATCACGTCACGTTTTTGTTTTCAAAAATGTTTTCAGCGAAGCTTTTCGATATTTTGATGGGGATTTTGAAACTTTCATTTCCTTATCACGTCACGTTTTTGTTTTCAAAAATGTTTTCAGCGAAGCTTTTCAATATTTTGATGGGGATTTTGATTTTTTGATTCTTTGAAAATTTCACTTCGGTATAGGAATGTGAGAGGTATTTTTTTTTCATGAATTATGCAAATATTCGAAAGAGGAACAATCCGAAAAAATGGGTAATTTTCAAGGCTCTTCGTTACCGCGCGTTTCATACCAGTTTCGCGTCATGAGAAAACAATTCACGTAAATTCTCGTGCAGCAACGACCGAGCTTTTACCAACGGTTCCGTTCTTCCTCGTATTTATTTCCGAGTCACGAGTACGTCGAGCAAACATTGAAAGTTCGAGCAATTCGGAACGCAGCAAAATTCCTGTTTTTGAATTCATTTTAAGAGTCAAAGAATGATTCTTTTTTTAAACAATCATGCAATATGAGTTTAAATATAATTGTTATGAAATTACCGAATGTGATGTAAAAGATAGCGCCTAAAAGCAAAATAAAAAATATACATTATAATCAAATAAGGTTTAAATGTTTAAAATTCGAAACTTGACCTTCGAAGTTTTCAGAAAAATTCAAAAAAAATGTTTTTTTACTTCAGTTCCGATTTGAGATGGCTTTTAAAAATATGATAAACATGATGATTTTTTAGACAATTTGACAATGTGAAATAAAAATGTTTAAAATTCGAAACTTGACCTTCGAAGTTTTTAGAAAAATTTAAAATAAATGTATTTTTATTTCAGTTCCGTTTTGAGATGGCTTTTAAAAATGTGATAAAGCATGATGATTTTTTAGACAATTTGACAATATGAAATAAAAAATATAATTGTTATCGAATGAACGAAAATGTGATGTAAAATGTAGCGTTTAAAAAATATATATATACACCATAATCAAATAAGCTTTGAATATTATTTAGAATTCGAAACTTGACCTTCCAAGTCTTTGGAAAAATTGAAAAATGTGTATTTTTACTTGAGTTCCGGTTTGAGATGGCTTTTAAAAAAATATGATAAAATCTAGCTAGACTTTCTACATGCGAGAATGATTTGTCGATTATGTCTATAACAGCCCATAGATAAAATGCGAAATGCACGTGGTGTGCGCGATATTAATAGTGGAACTCGCTGGCGAGCGTGCACACGCGCGAGTCGAACTGGAAGCCGGAACTTGACAAGCTCGGACCTCCTCGAGGGGTCGAGAGTGGGAGAAATTCGTCTTACGTATTTATAAGCACGCAAAACGAGCGAGAAAAGGAAAATAAAAAGAATTCTTGTCGCTAAATTCCAGTCGTAACTTCAGTGGAATAAAAATGTCAATGCTATGAAATGAATAAATAGAGTGGAAGTTATTTTCACACAATTTATTGCAGTTATTGATATTTCGAAATTAGAAAGATTATGCCGAGTAATAAAATTTCTGTACCAATTATCTGAAATTTCATGGTTGTATAATTAATATAATTTAAATAAATAATGAAAATTGAACATATGTTAAGAAAGTACTGGAGATAACTCGAAACGGTGATAAAAATCTGAAAATTTGACCAGTCCCTGATAATAGAACTCTAATGCTTCTGTGCGAATTTCAACTAAATTCACCAAATCGTTTAAAAATTATAATAAATTGAATATTACACGTTTTCTTATGCAAATTCATCCAAAAAGGAAATTATAATAAGTTATAAATACCGAAAAAAAACGATTTCAGTTACTTGTAATTTTTTTCTCAAGATATATGTTCAACTATTAAAGAATCTTTCTGACAAATGTCATTGACTTGTACTGAACAGTTTTTGAGAAATTATCCACTTATGACAACAAAAAGAATTTTCCTCCCTAACAGTTCGTAAAAACTGATTGAAACGATGAGGTGACAATTTTTTTCTACTATCAGTACACAAAAAAAATATTATTAACCGAGTTTAAACAAAATTTTGTCAACATTTTTTGTTTTTTAATTGTTTGAACAATGAATAATATGAAAATTGTTGATGAAATATTAAAAACCTATTGATTGTCATTCTAAATATGACGATAAAAATTTTCTAACAAAAGAAAAGACTGAATTTTAACAATTCAGTAAGAAACACTTTTGTCAGTACTTCTAGTTCAATCTTGAAATAAAATTAGAAAAAAAAAATAAAATAAAAAAGTTCATCAGCAATAACCAAATAAAAATATTATAATTAAATAAAAAATGTCATCTAAAAAATAGAAAAGAAAATTCAACGTTTTGATAAAAAAGAATAACCCAAAATAAAAATTCATGAAACCAAAAAATTCAAAATCTAAAACACACATAACTCAAAAAAAAATCGAAAATGTCCGTTTTCGAAGGAAACGAAAAATCGACAAAAAAAAAGCGGCAAACCGCTATAAATAGTGCGAACGCTGGCAAGTTTGCGAGCAAACGATTCGAACTGGAAGCCGGAACTTGACGAGCTCGGACCTCCGCGAGGACCGAGAGAGTGGGAGAGATTCGTCTTACGTATTTATAATCGCTGCGAAATGAACGTTGGGAGTGAAAAAAAGAGCAAAAGAGAGCGAGAGAGGAAAATGAAGAAAAAAAAATAATAAAAGAGAAGTTGTAAAAGAGAAAAAAAAAAGTGAGAGAGAAGATTCTGAGGCCGGACCGTTCTCCGGGCTCTCCCACGCCAACGCGTATAAACTATAAAGTGGCGGCGCACCTCGCGACTCGAGAGACAGAGAGAAGGAGAGAGATAGAGAGAGAATCGAGAATTACGTGTTGGCACGTAACTCGAAGCAGCGAGCGAGTCTTCGCTCTTTTTCCAACGATATTGTACATAACGTACCAGCGGAGTCTCTCTTTTTCTCCTTCCCTCACTCTCTTTCGTGTACACTCGAAAAATAAATAAAAATACGTGTACGCGGAGTCGCGGTGCGCTATGACGGGGAAAAAGAGGAGGAAAAAGCGATTTTTTAAAAAATCAACGGCCGGCTATAATGCTCCGTTATAGGTCTCGCGCCTTTTGGCCGTACGATACTTTCTACGTCAAGTGGCGGCGACTCTCGATCCTTTTTTTTCGTCTCTCCGACTTTTTTTCCTCCGAAAACTCGTTTCAAAGCGTCAGGAATGCTTAGAAATTAATTTTTGTTCTTTCTCGCTTCTCTCTCCTCTTTTTTCCATCCACCAGACTCGTTTCTAAGTCTCGAAAACGCTCTCGTGAGTCTACGTTTTCGTTTACGGATTTTTTTTTTGACACATTGTTATATAAGCTTTTTATTTGTAACGTCAAAACAGCGGGAGATAAAGTTGCTACACGAAATAAATAATAATTAAACGAAGGCTTGGAGGAATTGAAAAATATCGAGAACAAGATCCGAAATGGAAATTTATTTCCTGGGCGATGATTGAACTCTTGGATCTGATTTATTAATTTTTTATTTTTTCTCGTGATGTTTCGCTCGATTTGTTTTTTCCTTCTACGCTCTCGAGTGACGGAGTTCCTCTCGATCTTTTTCTTGCATACATAATTCTTGATGGGTAATTTAAATATTGCTCAGTTTGGAAATTCTGACGTACACATCCCGGCGGACGACGGATCCGAGAATAGAAACGGGAGCCGAGTGGGACGCCTCTGGGGAACTCATCGCCCACCATCCGAGTAAGAGCGAGGGCTTTTTCGTGAGAGAACGCAATCGTAGACCCGCCGGCTAGACGAATAGTTATAGAAACGGCCCAGGAATTCCGAACGTTTCCTCCACGTTGAATATGCGCGAGAAGATTCCAAATCCCGCTCAAGAATTTCAGAGACAAATATTGTATTTTGAATATTTTGCTACCTCTCGAGAGGGAAAACATATATTTATTCTATTTTTCGCACAACTTCCGGCTTCGGAACATTCCGAGCTGTTTCAATCTTTACGACGGAAAATAAGAAGAAAAAAATTCGACACTGCAATTGATAAATTCTGAAACAATTTTATGAGATCCTGGAAAAATTCTTGAATTGATTAATCGCAACAAATTTTTTGCGATAATTACAATCATCGCGATCGTATAACTCGAGCAATGAATATTTCATAGTTTCTCAAATGATCGTAATGAATCTTCATGAATATGGATATTTTATTTGTACAGAGTAATATTCGAGAGTGATGTACCGAGAGTGATATTCACGAGTGAAAGAACGGACGTGTGTGAGTCGACTTTGAACTCGGGTGCTTGTGCACCGTTGCAGCACGAATCTCGTTTAATCGATAGTCACGATCGAGGAATCGGGCCGACCGGATAGGCGCCCGCGATCTGGAGAGCAACGCTACTGTTCTCTGTCGGAAAAAGAGTCCGGCTCGGAGATGAAGAACGAGACGCAGGGAGGAAGGAGAGGCAGAGAAGGGTGGAGAACGCGATAAATCGGATTTGAAGGTAAACAGGTGGCGTAGGTGGCCTGTCTCGAGATCTCGATCGCGTTATGAACCATTTCGTTTTTACGCCTAAGTGACCGAGAATGCTCTGGAATACCGATCATGAATTACCTTTTTCCATTTTCCCATTTTTCGAATTTTATCGGGCGCTGCTTTTTGTTTAGCTGTTTATCGGTTTTTTCTTAAGGTTTGAAAGAATTATTATCTTCAGATTTCACCAAAAATTTGCAAAAACATATCCTTTGATGTTTTATGTACAACTGTGTAAAATTTCAGGTGCTGTTACTGACTGAAAAATCAAGATATTTATTCTTAAAAATTGTCATTTTTCACAACCTCCCATAAGAGTAAGTGTTAAATATCACGATATTAACTACGAGTATCTCGATTTTTCGGTCAGTGAAGCTTATTGAAATTTTGCACATATTTTTATGTAACATCAAAGAAGCTTCAATTAGTTTTTTACAAAAATTTGAAGACAAAAATTTTTATGATTTTGGTTATTTGAATTGAATGAATTTGAATTTTGAGTTTATTTTTAATTGATTTGCAATAACTTTTTCTAATGGACTTAAATACTCAGTCCTCTTGGAATATGAGAAAAACGAGATCAAAATTTCGATAAACAAAACTTAAACAATAAATAAATTCGAAATTGTTGATGAAACATTAGAAACCTATTGAACATCATTCTAAGTATCACAATAAAAAATTTCAACTTTCCAACAGAAAAACAAATTTTAATAATTCAATATGGAAATATCACTATTGTCAGAGATTGTACCTCCAGTTCACCTTTAACAATTTTCACGTTTATTATAAGAAAAAAATTTCTATTAATTTGATCAAGAATAATTGAAAATTGATGGACCAATTTTTATTCTAATTGTAAGTATCACAATAAATTATTTCAACTTTCTAACAAAAAACAAAGATGAAATTTTAATAATTCAATATGGAAAGGTCACTATTGTCAAGGATTGTTCCCCCAGTTCGTCCTCAATAAATTCGCTTATAATTATGATTTTTAAAATTTTTTTACTATTCTTCATATATATCACCGTAATCCGAGGTTAAAAAAAAATTCATCAAACTTTTATCTCGACACCAAAATTTGCGATTTGCGATAATGAATTTTTATTTTTAATGGAAATTTTATATATAGATCGGAATCTCCCAGATAATTTCGAGGGGATTAAAAAATTTTGATTTGTTTCGGCTCAGCCAGTTTTGGGGCTGGAATGAGCGATCGACCAATCGAGATGTCTCTTTTTTGCAGTCTTCCATCGATACTCCTGTGACTGCGATAGCGCAAACGATCATTCATCAAGCTCGTAAAAGATACAGAGTTTCGAGATGACATGATAAATTCTCCGTTGCACAATATTTTCATTCTCTCTGGAGGTTTCTACCAATTTTCGCTTGGACCGTTTTGACCTACGACACTTTTTTTCCCCTCTACGCGTAGATTTTCGACTGAACGTTTTTTTTCACTTTTTTCACGATTTAAAAAACAGAATAAAAATTCTCTCGCGATCAAAAATCGAAACTTGTATTATCAATTCATTTTTAGATAAAAATACACGAGGTTTTATCATGAAAAAATTTAGTAGATAAGAATTCTCATATCCGTTAACAGCACACATACACAGTACATAGAGATAATTTTTTGAAATTTTTCGTTGCTTCTGAAATAATTAACTACTCGTATTTGCTTTTTTTTCTCTTCTTCCTCTCGAAGACTCTTGAGCAGCGATCGCAGATCTCGACACCGAAAATCACTTCTATCTTCAAATATATCCGATGAAGATACGTTATTTCATTTAATTTCAACCCGTCCCTTGCGATTAAATCTCGTACAGATAATTATCACGAGGAACTGACAGATAAGTTCCGCCGTAAACATATTTTCTTCTTTTTTTTTATGAATTTATTCGGTATCTTTGTCGTTCTGTTGTCGGGGAGAGGACATTGTCAGAACGTATTGACATCTGATCGACCCTGCTACGCGATCGCATGTTCGAGTGACGCACATGATTTTGGAAGTAATAAAATCATGTCCTCCCAGGAGAGTGTAGGAGGCAGATGTGTGGGTGCAGGGACGTTCTTCTCAAGGAGCCTGACCTTGCCAACAAAAGAAAACACGCCCACACTTGATACAGACGAAATTTTCAATTATTTTTTCATTCATTCTGACCTGGAGTGGAGGATGTTCATTTTTTTAAAATTAAATTTCCAAATTTTTCTGAAAAAGATGAAACTAAAATCTTTGATATCACCATACAGTCGTGTAATCGAAATTGAAAATTATACAGAATTTTTTATTATTCGAGCGCATTTTTTATGCCATTTCTAAACTTTTATTATAATATATAATATATAATATAATTATAATAAATAATATAATATTATAATATCATATTTCATAATTATATATAATATAATAATTATATATAATATATATTATATAATAATAATTTTTTTATATGTTGCTAAAACATAAAAAACAAAAAAAGCTCCGATTGTTTAGAAATTTAATAAATATTATTTTGTCTATTGGAACAGAATAACACGATGAAAACAGTGAAATTGTTTCAGAAAAAAAAAATGAAATTTTTCGAATCAAAAAATTTGATAAAAATGTTATTTTTTGTTCATGTTCTCCGAGAAGGTATTTGAGAGTGAAATCAGTAAATGCATCGTAACTGTACGTGGGTGGATCGAAGCTACAGGTGTGATAAACTGTCTCTCTCTCTCTCTTTCTCTCTTCTCTCAATCTTTTTGCAGCTATTTCTTCGATAGATAGACACGTCGAGATCCATATAGCTCTGAGACAGCGAGATGGAGAATGTTTTGAACGTCTCAATCGAGAACTCGATACCACGAACAAACAAACCAACGATTCCAACACCTCAAACACGAAATTATTATAAAATAATAATATTGAAATGAATTATTAAAAACATAAAATTATTATTTAAAAAAACACACACACACACGAAAAAAATTATTAATAAACACACTCGTAAATTATTCAGCACACAAATCGACCCATTAACAAGAAAAGTGATAAAATGAATAGTATTAAATGAAATTAAATAATTAGTAGAATTATTAACAATTATTAATAAAATTATAATTATTGGTAATGAAAATTGTAACTTTTGAATAAAAACGCAACTTTTAATGTAATACTACTATTCATAAAATGTTCTTACCAACAGAGATTTTCCTATAAAGTGTATATTAATTATTGTAAAGTTGAATTTCATGTTTTCCTTACGTTAAATATTAAATCTATAAGAAAGTAAATTTTTTTAACGTTTCCTGAAAATATCTCATGAATTTAATCAATTTTTGCAAAATTAATTTTCACGTATCGTTGATAATGATGTAATAATATTGTTGGATATAGTGGTATAGTAATAATTTATAATAATAGAAATTATTGCATATCCGTATGGCACGTTCGGATTTTATATCCGTATGGGCTGCATAAACAGTCGTGAGAGGTCGAAGACACGTGTGGGCAGACAGCTTCTCGCTCGCCGGTGTGTATGCATAATCGGCTCGATATGATCTTTCCCTCGGGAGTTCCGAGAGATTTTCACGCGGTGAGGTAACCCCTCGAGAAAATATTTTTCATTGCAAATTATTTTCTCAGCGTTATTCTCTACACTTTCGTTAAAATTCTATCACTTTTCTATGTTTTATTCCATGATTTTACTTTCGCAATACGTTTTCTCAAGCGAGGAATGAGAAAATCATTCTTTAAAGAACTTGAAAAAATAATAATTTTTTTCAAATGTTCGTAAAATTCTTTTTAATAGAGAAAAAAGCAATTTTTTTAAAGAATAAATTGGCATACTCGAGATAGATTTCAGATACGTTTTCTGAAGCGAGGAATGAGAAAATCATTCTCTAAAGAACTTTAAAAAAATAATAATTTTTGAAATTTTTCATAACAGAGAAAAAATAATTTTTATGAGGAATAAATTGGCAAACTCGAGATAAATTTCAGCTACGTTTTTCTCAAACGAGGAATGATAAAATCATTCTTGAAAAAACTTGAAAAATCGATAATTTTATTAAAATTTAGTGAAATTCTTTATAATAGAGAAGAAATAATTTTTTTTGAAGAATAAAAATTGGCATACTCGAGATATATTTCAGATAAATCCGAAACTTCGCTAAAAATATCGATTATTGAAATCGATAAGATAAAAAGCCTCTTCAATAAAAAAGTAAACCAAAATTTTGATGAATCGACTCTCCGCTGACGTAGACTTCAAAAATCGAAGTTCAAAAATTTAAAACGAATAATAAAATATTTCAAGCAAGAAAAATAACTCTTTCACCTTTGCACCGATCGATTAAAAAAAAAAAAATTCGAGTCTTAAATTGTTTTGATTAATTACAAGGCAGGCTGGCCAGAGAATGAATGGAAAAGAAAACTGCAAAAAAAAATGCGTTCTCGTTCTCTTTGTGCGAGAACAGAGAGAAAACGGCATTCTCAACGAGTCGTTCTCGCGTTACATGCTCGCGAGCGGCAAACACAAGAAAAGGATTAGAAAATTCTAATAAACCTGCTTAGAGCATACAAATAAATATGAGCGCGCGCGGACGCGTGTGTGGAAAGAAGAAAAGAAGAAAAAAATATGCTTATGGCGTTCCTGGCGTATATTGGCGTTTAGCATTCGAGATCCAAGGCTGCACTCGAAGGAATAGTTTAAAGGGGGTGCGCTTGCTCGAGGCGGCAATAAATACGCAATTTATGTGTCGCGAACTCGGACAACGTATGCGTTATTGCATCAGCGACACTTTCGAGCATTAGCATAGAGCATTGTCGTGGCTCGGTCACGAGCTCTCTCTCTCTCTCTTTCTCATTTTTTTTCTTTCTCCCTCTCTCCTGCACTAACCCATTATATTATTGAACACGTGTGTATAATATCAAGCTTACACCCAACCTAAACTGGTATTTTAGTTAACAGAAATCTATTTGATAGCTCCAATAAATTTTCGTTCGAGCAATCATTGTGTGCTCGGTACACGAACGATCGAACCAATTTCTTAACATTCGTTTAACAAGTTCAGCAATTAAAAAATCAAACAAATTAATTCAGGGTTTTTTAAATTCCGAAATGTTTTCGAGAGTTTTTATTTTTCTTTATGCGAAAATTTTATTATCGTCGAAAGAGTTTTCGTTAGTTCGAGATAAATCTATGACCATCAGGGCGGTACTTCATTTTATAGATTTCGATAAAAAGTACGAATGATTTTAGTAACGATATGTATGAAGTGTATATAGCAATCGACGGATATGAGGATACATCGAAAACGTGCAACACGCCTGATGGAACTTTTTTGACACACTATTATATCGAAGATCGAATAACAGATTTTAAACGATAGGTTTTTTTTATTTATCGCTCCGTTACATCATCAGCCATCATAACAAATTTTATTTTCGACCAATGAACAAAGTACGACACATAAATCGAGAACGAGGAAAAATAATTTATTTAATGAAAATCGATACAATAATTTTCGAAAAAAATTTGAGGCAACATAAATTTTTGTAAACAAAAATTGTTTATCGCTCGTATAACGGAGGATAAAAAAATAAAAAGAGCGAATAAATAATTTCCGGTGTTGCTCAACGAGGAAATAATAATTTCGAAAAAGTGCTCTTTCCGGGTTTTTGCTCCGTCGAGTAAAAGTCGGCGGTGTTAACTCGGAGCGCGCGGTTCGTCATCCCGGTCGAAAGTTATCAGAGAGTCTGAGAGATCGCTCGCAGTGACAAGATTTCGTCGGCGATGAGTTTCGTCGCCGGCGACTTTTATCCGTGCTCCAGACCGAGGAGACGAGGAAACACGAACGCGGGAAGGGAAAAGAGAGAAGGAGAGCGAGTGTGATGTTCACCGGCCCCCAGCGCGTTAGATAACGACAGGAAACCGTTCGCGTTGCATAATATCGACGACGACGGTTACGCAATCGATATCTTGTCTTAAAGAGTCGTATCGAGAAACTTTTGCGGCTTATGGCTATGGATAATCGTCTATCGATATATATTCCTGAAGCTAGATACAAGTGAAATACTTCGGAACATAAATTTTCCTCCAATTATCGTCATTTTTCTCAATCATTTTATCCAATGCAGTTCATTTTTTTATTTCATGTAAAATCATTTTTTCACATGTATTCAAATTTTGTCATTCCTGTATTTAAAGTATTTTTTTCTAGAGGTTTTAATTTAAATTGAGTTTTCGTTTTTTATCAGCTTTGTATCGGTCTCTTTATGAAAATCGTAAATATTTGAAATGTCATAATATATTTGAAAATTTCTACTGAATTCGAAAATGATTCATTGGACGGTTCAAAGAATACTTTCGTATGAAAAAGTAACATTGTTTTCTTTTAGGTAAAATTTGCAATTTGTTTTAGAAATTTATGAGTATTATAATTTTTCACAATTTTATGTGAATTGTTCATTTATTTATTTTTCGAACAATAATAATTAATAAAAAAATCAAGCATAATATCGTACTCTGATTGCATTTTTATATATTTATAAATTCTTTGATAAATTTTTTCAATCATTTTAATTAATATTTAGCGGATTTATCATGTTACGATAGGCTCTTTACTATTTACCACAATACTATGAAAAATGTACTTTTTTTAGACCATCTTGATGGTGTTTTTTCGAGCATAGGGTCTATAATAAGTGAATTGTTTATTTTTTTAATTTTCAAAGAATAAATAATCTGAAAACCAAACATTAATAAATCCATTAAGTACGATTAAGGACGATATGAAAAAATACTTCATTTTATCAAGGGTTGTACTGTTAATGGGTCCTTGAATCTATTAAAAAAAATTTCAATAAAAAATTGCCATTATTTATTCATCAATAAAAATTCAGTTACCATTTATTACATTATCAATCGATTCAACATTAAAAAATAAAATGTAAACAAATTTGGGTAAACTCGTTTATGAATATTTTGTTTCTAAATACCAAAAATATATAAATAAAATTATACAGTGAAAAATTCTGAAAAAAACTCGACATTCGCAATGAACTTTCATGGTAAATGTCTGAACATTCTATAAAACACAATGTCAAATGTCAAACAATTTTGGAAAGAAATATCTCTTGAACCGCACCGTGAATAATTTTTCTCTTTAACGAAAAACTTTTCTGAATAATGAGAAAAAAATACCAAAATCTAAACAACATCTCGTATTTTTAAGCATAGCACAAATGCACCCTTTCACCCTGAATCAAAATAATTTCTCGGCGATGTTTTTTTCTGTTTTTCCGGCTATACGTGTGGGAGAAATAACGAGAAATCAATCGAGATCACTATCCCGGTAAAAAGTAATCCTTATCGAGTTAACTCTAGCCGTTTTCTGTTTTAACCTGTTTTAACAGGTTCTCTTTTGTTAAGCAGATCTCCGAAGATGTAAAAAAAAGTCACTAAAGGTCGCATAAATTTCTAAAACAAAGATTTTCGGAAAAGCATAAGCGAGAAAAAGTCTACGCGTTAGTGATAAGAGATAAGAGACGAATGATTTCTTTTATTCCGTTCTATCAACCGAAAATATCTCGAGTCCATGAATACTCGAGCGCGATTCGAGCGTCTCCTCGACTCCGTTTTTTTCTCTCTCTCTCTCATCGTGATTTCAAACGTCACTCTCGTCTCGCGGAGTACGTAATTCGAAGTGCATAAAAAATACAAACACGGCCCATACATATGTATAGAAAACCGGCAATTTGCACGTAAGTGCGTATCGTGATACGGGAATGACTCTGGTGTACTTTCGTCGCTCTGGTAAAAAGTTCAAGACTCCGTACGCTGATGTGAAAAGAGTAAAAAAAGAGAGTAAAAATAAGCGACAGAGAGAAAGAGAGAGGGAGAGAGAGAATAAGGAAAAATGAAAAAAGAGAGAAAAGGATATAAAAAAAAGAAGGAATCCGGACGAGGCCCAGCGAAACGAAAGAGGAGGGGGATTAGGAAAAGACAAACCCTGGTACAACTCCACGGCGACGACGACGCGAGGTAACGAGTCAGCGGAACTGAGGTTCGTGGAGCTTCCTTTCCTTCGGATATGCCTCGCTGATTCCTCGTCCTCTCCCACAGTTCTCTTCACGATGTTTTCTATACTTGTACATCGATCTACGAAAGTGCCCAGTGAAAAATCTCTACTGGGTGTCCTGTAAAAATAAATCCTGGCTGGTACGAGTGAAATCCAGAAGAAAAATTGTTCAGGTGTTTTTGTAACGTGAACGTTTTTTTTCGGTCTATTAAAATTTGGATGGGATGAAAGTGGATATTGAATTTTGGAAGAGGTGAGAACGTTAATTTTTTCATTTGGGAGTTTCATGAGTTTCATATAAATATAATTTTTTCATTAAATTTTGAGTAATTAATTTATTTGAATGAAAATGTAAACTGGAATTTTGTTGGATGATGTTTTGAACGCATACACTTGACACAATAATAAAAAAAGAAAAGAACGGTAATTTTTGAATTTTTTAATTTGGAAGAGTTTGATGAGTTTGATACAAATTATTAAAAAAAAATTATTAAATCATAATTAAATTTTGAAAAATTAATTCTAATGAAAATGGATACTCAAATTGTGTTGGATGAAGTTTTAACGCATACACTTGACACAATAATAAAAAAGAAAAGAAGGTTTTAATTTTTGAATTTTGTAATTTGGAAGTTTTATCAGTTACATATAAATATCATTTTTTCATTATATTTTGAAGAATTAATTTTAATGAAAAGGTAAACTTAAATTGTGTTGAATGAAGTTTTAACATACATTTCATATAAGAATGAAAAAAAACGTTAATTTTTTAATTTGGAAATTTTATCAGTTTCATATAAATATCATTTTTTCATTATATTTTCAAGAATTAATTTGAATGAAAATGTAAACACAAATTATGTTAGATAACGTTTCACCTCACACACTTGACATAAGAATGAAAAAAGAAAAGAAAACGTTAATTTTCCAATTTTGTAATTTCGAAGTTTTATCAATTTCAGGTAAAAATTTTTCCATTCAATTTTTGAAAAATTAATCGGAATGTCAATGTAAACACAAATTGTGTTGAATGACGTTTTAACGTACACTCGACATCCATAAAAATTATAATTTTTCCAATCTTGCTAATTATTTTTTATCACACACATACTTTTTGTAACGAGCAACGCAATGTACCTAAAAAAACAAGACTTAATGACGTTTTACAAGCTCCACGTGACTCTGTTTACTCCTCGCAGCAGGATCACGGTGACGTACTGATGAAAACGATGATTTTTCATCACTGCGATTACCTTTCGTTCAATTCATCACGAATTACAAAAATTATAAAAACTAATTACTAATTAATGAATTATCAATTTCGCGTGAAAGATAATTCCTAATCGCGTCAAACGTTTATCACAGCCGCGCCACGTGACTCTGACGTTTCTGATTTTTCGCGGGAAGACAGAGTCGACATGAAACCGCCTATGGAAATTCGTACCCGTGTATAATATTCGCGGACGCACCTACTTCCGGGATACAGTTGTTATACACAGGAATAAATCCACTGTCAAGTAGAAATGAAGCTTCTTCGTGCTCACGGGGGCTCGAGGAGCACACATACACGTGTATCCGTGCATACAGGAGGAACGCTTGTGCCTCCGAGTCCGTGCGATTCGCGCTTCGTTTATTTCGCGCTCTTGGGGGTTCCTTCGGGTACTTTTTTTTCACATATTTTTTTTTCCTGAATACAAACGCACTTCCATATTTGCGAAGGAGAAAAAGAGAGAGTAAAATATCAAGAGCGAAGAAGAGAAAGAAATTTTTTTTTGCGCCTCTCTTTTATTTCCTTCTCGCACTCTCATTCTCTCCCACGTTCCTCTCTTTATTAGAGGTAAGGAAAAGGAAGTTTTGTAATTCGATAACAACGAGAATGTGAAAATATAATTGAATAAGCACCATAGAAATTATGTCTTCATCCACCGTACGATTTTATGTATATGAGTCTGATGGGAACAGGATTTTCGCGATTACAAATTTAACGTCGAGGTTTATCGTAACTCATGAATTTTGACGATTTAATAATTGCAGTTTACAGAGAAACTTTTTTTTTTCTCGAGATTATATACTAAAATTCGGTCAATATTTTTATGCTTTATTGCCTATCAATTTCGTTATCGTTTGGATCAACGATAAAGTTTATCGGAATCGTGTTCGGCTCTTGTTTTTCGGCGATTCAAGTAGGAGAGACAGATTTTAATTAAGTATAAAAATAACTCGTAACCGGAAAAAATTGATTATCGCGTGATTGGTTTGAAAATTATTTGAAATTACATTGTAAGAATTTTTTAGAGAATTTGTTAAAAAAACAAAATTATAACTGTGTTTAAGTTTTGCTTTAATTTTATTTGCCATGGCAACCGTCGTTATTGATGAAAAACGGAATTCTAATTTGTTCAGAACATTCAAATAAGCCAAAATTATTTATTCGTCATTTAGGGAAGGGGGGGGGGCAAAATGGGGTACTTAAAAAAATTTTCGATTCCAAGGGTTTAAATATGCTGAATCTTTTATTTTTTAATCACTTTCAAAGGAAAGACATAAAATTTTCAGCTGAAATAAAATTTTCGTGAGAAAAAAAAATTTGTTTAGCTGTCAAATTCTCCAAAAAGTACGAAAAATTTATTTTTTCATACTTTGTTAAGTTCTTATTAGCTTTGACGTCGTATTTCCAGTAATGAATTGATGATTTATTTTAATGTTTGTTTAAATGTGTTTCATTACCAAGAAAATGTTCTTTTTCGATCTGCTATGTTAATTGATTTTTAGATTTAATTTTTGTTTAAATGTGTTTTTAAATCACCAAATACAATGTTTTTAGCAAATAATAGACTATTTGATATTAAATTTTATCAAAATTTGAAATATTGTAAATTTTCACCAAATTTTTGGGGTACCCCATTTTGTCCCCCCCTGACCTATTTATTTTCTAATTCTGAGAATTTCGTAACTTTTCAGTATCTTTAAATTATTTTTCAAAGATAATAACAGTTATCATTCATTATTAAAGCTTCGATAATTTTTATATAACTTTGATAGAATAATAATTTGATAAAAGTTAATAACATAATTTTTATTAAATAATTTTCTTTCGATATTGATACATGATATATATTTATTATTTTGATATAATAATTTTTGAAATGGGAAATGTGATTTTGCGTTAATTTGAAGTGCTCGGGCGAAGAAGCGCATCGTGGGGAACGTCGGGTGTGCTCCAGCGAGCGTGATACTTCTGTCACGGTAGCTGGACTACGACGAGAGTAATTTACGCTCGCGCTCTCGTAAATTTTTTAAATTATACTAAACTTTGTAAAAAAATGTCTAAAATTAATTTTAGAAAATATCTCGGGAGACGAAGTATTGATCGATAAATAAATCGATGAGCGACCCGGAAAAAAGTGTCAATGTCAAACTCGCGAGATTAATCTTAGACTCGACGATAAAAAAAGAGTTTCGCATGTCGAAACTTTTCGAACTCAATCCAAAGGTATTTGGTCAACTCTGAATCCGACATTTTTCCCTATCCTGTCTGATCACGCGACAGAAGTCTTATTTGCGCATTCAATCAACATTAGGCTATCATCTCTAAAATTATCGTTTACTCTTTGGGACGGAAGAAAAAATGGGCTGGTCAACAAATTTTAAATTAAATTAAAACATTATCTTTTTTCGAGACATAAAATTTTTGATTATTTTTCAAAATTTATATAAGTCTTGTTCGTTAAATTAAAACAAGAGACGACTCGTCTTAATAAATTATTATTTGTGAAGAGATGGCAAAAAAATAATTTTATTGTTGTATATGAAATTGAAAAAAAAAACTTCTTAAGGATCCACTAGAGATAAGTCGAAACGGTGGTAAAAGTCTAAAAACTTGACCAGTCACTGATAATAGAACTCTAATGCTTGTGTGCAAATTTCAAGTAAATTCACAAAATCGTTTAAAAGTTATAATAAATTGAATATTACACGTAATCTTATGCAAATTCATCAAAAACGAAATGATAATAAGTTATAAATATCGAAAAAATGGTTATTGTTACTTGTAAATTTTTTTCTTAATATGTTTAAATATTAAAAAATCTTTTATGTCAAATTTCATTAGCTTGTACTAAACAGTTTTTAATAAATCATCCACTTATAACAACAAAACGAATTTTCCTTTCTAACAGTTCGTAAAAATTGATTTAAATGATGAAGTTTTACTGATAATTTATTCCTACTATTTACACATAAATATCATCACATCTAATTTATTTACACATGAAAAAATGTTAATAACCGAGTTCAAACAATTTTATCAAAATTTTCTGTTTTATAATTGTTCAAACAATAAATAATATACAAATTTTTAATGAAACATTAGAAACCTATTAAGTGTCACTCTAAATCCACAATAAAAAATGTCAACTTTTTAACAGAAAAACAAAAAATGAATGTTAACAATTCAGTATGGGAAAGTCATTTTTGTCAGGGATCGTATCTCCAGTTCATCCTTAATAAATGAATTGAAATTTCATTGAAATAAGTTACAAGTATTTACCAATAACAGAATAAAATATATTTTTTTATGTTTCGGTGAACATAATATAAACGTGTAAAAAATAAAAATAAAAATATGAAAATGCATCGAGCGACCTAGAAAAATCGGATGATCCAAAAGTGTGGATAAAACGGTTCATGTAATCAGCCAGTTTGTACGTAATCCGGGTCGATTTTCAGGCACCTTTTACGGCGGTCTGCGTGCTCGCGCACTCTCCGCTATTGCGTAAGCAACTTCTCCGCGACTTCTCGATCGAGTTTCTCTCTCTGCGCTCGCACCGTTCAAACCCAACGAAATCGATCGACTTTCTGTTATACCATAAGAGAGCTGCTTAGACAGAGAAATCGATCGATATACATATAATTCACCATTTGATTGCACCAGAAAGACTTTCCTTCTCTTTGTCATCGGCTCATTTTTCTTACTCAGAAAATACACTTGTGCCTTCGATATCAATTTTTTTATTTACCTGACGTTAACATATATTCATATTTAAAAATAGTTTAGCAAAAAAAAAATAATTTACGACACGATGAAAAATATCTATCATCGAATTGAGGATAATAAATTTAATACGCGGCATTTTTCAATTTTTTAGTCATATACAAATTAAATAATGCGAGCAGAAATATTTTTCAATTTCTTACCGACATATAAAAAAAAATAATGGAAAAAATAAAATAAAGAAAAAAATGTCTGAGAATTAGTGAAATTAGTCATAAAATATTTTCTCGAGATATTTTCTGTTCGTGGACGAACAACAAGAATGCACTCTTCGATCTTATATGGCGCATGGATATTGCACTTCCGGCGAAAGCGAAGATCCGTCCCACGATCGCGACCCGCTCGAACTCTCCTATTTACGTTTATGCGACGGTATATTTTCGTGTTCTCGTGTATGCAACAAATAAACTGTATGTAGAACTTGAAGAAACTTGGATTTATCGACGACGAGCATTCTCAAGAGCGCTCGCATTTTTTTTCTCGTTTTTCCTGTTCCTCTATCTCATTTTTTTTTTTTCGTTCTCGTGCAGAATTCTCTACGAAGATTCAAATCGCGACAACTATAACAGAATCTTGTGTACACACGTGCAGAAATAATCTACGATTTTGTTGTAGATCGGAGCGAGATTCACGACGGACGATTCGCACATGAGAAATTTATTTCTCCTTTATAACTCGGAGTATCTATTTTGCGAGAAAGTTCAAGATACGAGAGCGAACTCGCGAGACGAATAGAATAAATCGATCCCGGATAATGCGGCCTCTCACTTGACCGGAAAAATAAATTATGGTTACGGAAAGTTGAATGGAAAAATTCGGTAAGATCGATCGAATTTTACAATTTTAGAATTCTTTGGACAGAAAAAAAATTTTCATGGGTTTCGGTAGTAAAAATGAAAATGATAAGAATTTCATAAAATTTGGACAGAATGCTCTTCTACGAAAAATTTGAGAGTATTACGTTTTTCAACATTTTCGTCCTCATATTTACGGAGTAATAGAACAACAAAAGTACGCTTTTTGGTCATATATACACGGCGTGTATAAGAACGTATTTTGTTAATCAATTACTTAATAAAGATGTGGATGAAAAATTTGAAAAAATTAGTTCTTAGTTATTTGAGGTTATAAGAATATTCTCGCCAAATTTCATCAAAGTTTCACCATTTTTCAATTTCCTATGTGTTTAACATGCGTTTGTTTATTTTTATAAAAATGTTATTGATAAAATTTATTCAAAATTGACG
Organism: Cremastinae sp. B BG-2022a; assembly: GCA_030522605.1. NCBI lineage: Eukaryota > Metazoa > Arthropoda > Insecta > Hymenoptera > Ichneumonidae > Cremastinae sp. B BG-2022a. The sequence goes on along the minus strand of JAPYYX010001211.1, from coordinate 15,044 downwards.
TTTACAAAATTACATTTTAAGGATGTTTTGGAGATAATTCGAAACGGTGGCAAAAATCTGAAAATTTTACCAGTCACTAATAATAGAATTCTAATGCTTTTATGCAAATTTCTACTCATTTCACTAAATTGTTTAAAAGTTATAACAAATTGAATATTATACGTATTCGAAATTATAATAAGTTATAAATATCGAAAAAATAGTAGTAGTTACTTGTAAATTTTTTTCTCAAGATGTTTCAACATTAAAGAATCTTTCTGACCAATTTTATCAACTTGTACCAAACAGTTTTTAAGAAATTATCCACTTATGTGATAATAAAACGAATTTCCCTCTCTAAAAGTACGTATATAAAAATTGATCAAAACGATGAGGTTTTGTTGATTTTTTTTTTTTCTACTGTCAGTACACATAAAAAATGTTAATAACCGAGTTTAAGGAATTTTGTATAAAATTTTTGTTTTTAATTGTTTAAACAATAAATAATATAACAATTGTTACTAAAAAGTTAGCAAACTATCGGGTATCATTGTAAATATCATAATAGAACATTTCAACTTTCTAACGAAAAAACGAAGACTAAATTTTAACAATCCATTACGAAAAAGACACTTTTATCAGGGATTGTATCTCCAGTTCATTGTTAACAAAGATTGATGCAATTTTCAACTAAAAATAATGAGTAATTGGAAATTCCACCAGGAAATAAAATAAGAAAACTTCCTCGTGCTTGAATTTTCGTCAATGAGGAAGGAACTCGGAACGTTTTTAAAAACCGCGATACTTTGTATTTTCGTTTCTCTCTGAACGATTATCATTGCCGTTGTTTTTGTTGATTTGTTTCCCGGTAAAATGCGGAACCTCTCGTGCAATCTCGTTTTTTAATTAATGCAATGACGCGGGCGACCTGCGCACATCAATTGATTAATGATTTTGTTTCTCGCGGATGCAAATCGCTGAATCGATGAAAAAGTCAAATTCAATATTGAAAAAAAAACGAAAAAAAAAAACGTAAACGATAAAAATGTTGTCTTGACTTCCGGCTGGGAAAGTTTTCTTAGCGACTTCCTTCGTGGAAATCGATCGATGAGCTCGAGAAACATTCAAACTGTGTGTTTTGCCACATCGAGCAAGAGACAATGAGATTTCACGTCGAAGATAAATATTAGATGATGAAAAGGGGAAAAAAAATATGAAAATTTACAAAATTTATTATAATAATAAATTATGAGAATTTCTCGAGCATCTTTGACGAATACGTTTTTGTCAGATATTACAAAAAGCGTTTTTACACTGTTCGTAAAAATATGTATGCCAGCATTGACGTTTTTTTTATTTACATAGCTGGATGTCTATCTGGCGCGTAAATTCATAATCCACGATCACGCATATTTACTCGTGAAACGTTTCTTTTCCTTCAACTTTTTCTTCTCCTTCTTTTTCTTCTTCTTCTTTTTCTCCCTCCTCAGTTTTTCTTTCTTCTATACTTATCCTTTTATCGATATCGTTTACACACGAGGTCGTCCCGGTAAATTACGTTTCTTACGTGTACACAGAAACACTTCAATAAATATAAACATAACGCCTATCTCGGGAATTTCAATACATCTACAGACGTAATCGTGTCTCGTCACTCTTAAGTAATTATTACAATTTTTTTAACGAGGAAACTTTGCGAAACGTGTCCCATTCTTCTCTCTCTATTTCTCTTGCTCTTTCACTTTCTCGTTCTGTTTCTCTTCATTTCGCGATCCGCTCGCACTATCGAACTCTCGGGTGCGTGATTACGTCAATTTTTTTTTCTCTCACTTTTTTCACCATCGCGTGTGAAAATTCAGTACACGCGCTTTCTCACTAAATTTATTTTAAGCTCTTGATATACCCGTGCGATTCTCCGACTCGTTTCTCTTTTCTCCGACTAAATTTTATCGATTTTTTTCAAAAGAACTAATACAAAAGGATTCTTTTGTAAAATTGAAAAAAGAACACTCTCGATAAATATTTATTCGTATTTTTATTATTCATTTTTATTTTTTCATTTCGTCAAATATTAATTATAATCAAAAATTTATTCATAATTATTATGAGTAATTATACAATGATGGATACAACGATTTCCTCGGCCAAATTGGTAATGAGGGAACTGTAATGAAAATTTACCCAGAATTCATATCCGATAAATTTCAATAATGCTTTGAAAATATTTTGATGCATAAATTTACATATTGTCGACACAACGTTGACAAAAAAAAAATTTATCGTAAACGAGCATCGAATTTGTTACAATTTTTCAAACTTCCTTTTCCCCGTAAGATTTTGTAAGGAACATTGAAAAAAAAAATCAAGAATCGTGAAAATAGTTGTGATATATTTGATAAATTACGAAGTTGCGAGAACGACGGAAAATTGAATATTTTTGCTCGCTACGTATCGAGCCTGGCGCTAAAAGCGCGGAGTGACGTCATCGCTCGGTCAGAGCGCATCCTCGAGACAAACTTCCTTCCTGCGCGCATGAGTAACCGCGAGATAGTCATTGAAAAAGAATCCGGAGATTTGTTCCTGCGTCGATTTTAAGCCTGAAAAAAGAGGAGAGAGAGAAAGAGAGAGACAAAGCGTGTACAAACAACGAGATTTGTTTTCTTTTCGTTTTCACCGATGACCAATCGAGCTCTATCTTCCATATTGTTTTATATGCTCTCCTCTCTACTTTATCGCGGACGTCACCGGCGCGTATCCTCCTCCGGAATCACATGACTAATAAAGTGAGACGCCCGAATCTTAAGCGAAGCTTCGTCTCGTCGCCTCCTCGACATTTATTTTCCTTGACGAGAATTCACGTTTCAGATCCCTGTTCGCTATCTCGACTTTTACTAATAAGTGAAAAATATTTCGTCGACTGTATTTCTATGTTCGAAATGCGAGAGACACTTTTTTCCCAAAAATTATACGATAAGAAAAAAATATTTCGAGACTCGTTTTGTTCTTTTTAATTTAGTTTTTTTAGTTTTTTTTATATTGAGTTGCTTAGTTTTTGACGTTAGATTTAATGTGAATTTCCAATTTTATGTAAATGAATTTTTTGAACAATTGAAGATATAAAAGATGGAGTGAAATTTTTGATAAATTTTTGGAGTTAGGAATTTTTTTTCAAATTTGATAAAATTTCAACTATTATCAAAGAGAGTATGAGACGCGTAAAATAGTTTGATGATTGCCATTTTGCATAAATTTTCCAAAAAAATAACAAAATCACACCTGTATAAAATTTAAATCGTCCGGTTTGCTTCAAAAGTCACAAGAAGCCGACAAAGTTTCGTTACAAGTGATGAATTCCTTACAGTCTATGTTGCCATCTCGACTTCAAAACGTTTATAGACGAGCAAAATAAACACCTGCTCTCACAAAGTGGTTTCCCCTTTTCGTTCCTCGCATCGGGCTTGCTTCTTCCTCGAGTAGGAAGTACAAGTGACTTCCGGTTTGCAACGGTATCGTCTCCCCTCTCGATGACGGATCGAGAGAGATTCAACAGAAAGACAAAACCCGTGAATCCTAGAGTGGTCTAATAACCTTAACCTGCCCGGTTGAGAAAACAGCGCACAGGTGGGACACCTGCGTCGAGTTCTTCTCTTCCTTCCGTTATTTCCTTCCTCCCAACCGTCTTCTTCATCCCGGAAGTACTAAAAATTTCGTTATAAATTGTCCTCGCAGCCATTTTTGCCATTTTTTAATAAATATTGACTGCTGCGAAAGTTTTTAAATCTATATTATTAAATATTTTTCATTCCCATTTACGTTTCTTCGTTTTTTGATTTTACTTTTTTGCAGTTAAGGTGATTGGTCTGATATCGATGTTGACAGGCATAAATCCGAAGATAAAATATGTTTCAATTTGAATCAAACTAGATTTTATAAGAAAACAAAATGTACGATGATCGATTTTTTAGCAATGGAATTCTGAAATATCTAAATTCTGTACAACGTGCCTTATGACGTCATAATGATATTTTTCTTATAATTTTCATTGTAGTTAAGGTGATTCGTCTGAAATCGATCTTGGTAGGCATACATCTGAATTCAAAATACGTTTTAATTTGAAACAAACTTGATTTTTACCAAACAGAATGTACGATGATCGTTTTTTTAGCAATCGAATGCTGAAATACGTGAATTCTGTATAACCTGCCTTATGACGTCATAATGATATACACATGTAATTCAAAGTTAAGCCCGCAGTCAATCGACTAACCTCATCTTAAATATAACTATATAATTATTTTAACTGTGATCCAAAAAATAGACAAATGATTCTGCCGAAAATTTACTATTATACATAGACCACCACTTGATTAGCGAATTACTGAACTACCTTAAAAAGGTGCAAATTAAGACAGTTACGGTACAAAATAAAATTTAAAAAAAAATGAACAATAAAACAGTAATCCCGGATTCATTGGTAAATCCGGCATGTCGCAATCGCGGTGAAAAAAAATAATCCCGAATCACGAGTCGCGAGTTGTAACGATGCATTAGTTCTGTCCTGTTTCGTACCCAGGATTTCGTATTTTATTTTCCCCTGTGCCATTTATAAAGACATTTGACGAGGCTTCGTCACAGCCTTCGTACGTTTCCACGCGCTTATTTATTGCGTGAAAGAGCGACGTCTCGTTATACGCCTGCGAAAAATTCTTGAGCGCAACACCCGGCGGTCCAGGATCTTCTCGGCCGCGCGCGCTCCGTAGAATGTGTAAATAGCGGGTAAAGAAGAAATGGCAGGAAAAATACACAGGCGAACGGTGAGAGAGAGGCGCGCGCGATTCTTTCCTTTCGCTCATCTCATGACTATATATACATACAATATATACAATATACATATATATACATATATATATATATATCATCGCTATATATCGATGAGCACGAATGTACCAAGAGGTCTCATCGCTCGATGTCGTAATAACTCGGAGCTCCTCAGAGCCTCTCGCTCAACATTCTCCATTGGGTCACGATTGGGTCAAACAAACGGCACGCTCGCCCAACCTCGAGCCAACTTTTACGTCCTTATGAACGACAGGAATCGATACAAATGCTTTACGTGTAAAACTGTTCGACTCGCAATGCAATCTCCTCGCAATGTCGCAACTTCATCTCTTCACTCGTAAAGAGAGAAAAGGAGGAGGAGGAGGAGAGAGAAAGGAACTTTTCGCCCTTTTCGCTGGCTACCGCGTTTCTTTTTTCCCTCTCTCTCTCTCTCTCTTATTACACATCTCTCTTCTCTCGTGAACCTCTCGATATCTTTCTTCGCGTTTCGTGTCTGCAACGCTTCGCGCGTGATCCGAAAGCCGCGAAAAGAGCGAGGAACCTTTCGTCCCGACATCCATCCTTTATCCCATTTTTACCGCTGCGCGCTTTTGCATCTTACATTTTATTCGCGCTGTTTCTTAACTCCACGGTCTCTTGCTCGTTTCTTCCATTTCACACGAGGATTATTGTGCAAGAAAAAGAGGCGAACTTTGGCATCTCCTTGCAGTTAATTTATGCGACAGCTCGCCCGATGACACTTATTAATAAGAAAACATTTGTCGGGAAATAAAATGCTGTTATACATATAGGTCTTCGGAGTCTCGGTCGTTTTTCATCGGAAAAACGATAGAGACTCTGAAACAGGAGAGAGAGAGAGAGAGAGAGACGAGGAATCCGAAGAACGAGGGAGGAAAAAAATGTTTGTACGTGTTGGAGAAAAAGGAGACGAGAAAAAAAGTTCCTCAAGGATTCCAGTGGATGCAGGTGCATCCTCTCTCGTTGATGTTTCGGCTTTCTGATGCGGGAGAGGAGGAAAAGGGGAAAAATGATCCCGAGAAGCCGAAAAGCCCCTCGCTCTCGGATGCGGGCTACGAAATTCAACGGAAAAGATCTTCGGAAAAAATGGTCGATGATGCGAGCGGGGGGCTGTGGAATCTCCACTTGTCCTGTGGGCGAGGCCCTTGAAGCTACTTGCCGGGATAAAAAATGGTAGAGACGTTTTGGGCCTCTGTGGACTTTAGACGGGAATGAACGATTCGTACGTCAACGGAGGACGAGACCGTCGTGGAAAGGGAGAGAAAAAATTAGAAAGAGAGAGAGAGAGGAAGATGGAAAAAAAAGAGGGAGAAAGTCACTCGGATCCAGTGATGAAAGACGCTCTTATGGGGGAGGAGAGTTTTCTTCCTCAGCACAAATACTGTACTCGAGACTGAGTCTATGCATTGAGGGGAGCAACAAGTGTGAGAATTAAAAACTCAAGATTTTGTAGGGCTGCGCTGAGCGATGCAGAGATGAAAACATCATTTTTTTACCCCAGACGTCAGGCATCGATATCGAGGCTTGACCTTTTCAACTCTCTGCAGATCGTCGAGGATTGTGGGAAACGGATTTTCATGCGTCTTTACGTTGCTCCAAATGAGAAAAAAATTGAAAAATTCTTATTGGGATCCATACAGTCTCAACCAAAAATCAATGATTTTTGAAAATTTTTATAATCATGAGCTATGGGTGGAAATTTGAGATAAAAATTATCTGAAGTATTAAAAGTGTACACAGGACACTTAAAAGAAACGTTTATTAATTAAGGTGATGTTCAAGTGTCCTAAATCGTGCAAAATCGAACTTTGCCATAGAAAAAAAAAGAATCACGTTGTTCTCTTTTCATCAAAGAATAATGTGATTCTCTTGTTTTTTCGAAAATATGAAAAATCTCTGAGAAAATAGCAAATCGGTTTTGCATCTGTCCCTCTCGCACTCGTAGGGATTAAACATCACCTTAAATAATGACGAATATATAACAAAAAAAGTATTTATTATGCTGCGTCATTAACTTTTGGACGTTAGCTGTCAACTGCGAAAAACAGAAGATACGCGATTGAAAAAAAGAAAAATATAGGTTAATGAGAAAGATTTAGGGGACAAATGAAATTTAGCATCAATTACGCATTGCAGGAAGAGAATTTCATTACAAGCTTCACAAAAAAGTTTTTTGCCAAAATTTCAATCTGCACGTCTCTAAACTTTAAGGTTAAATATGGCTTGTAATATAAACTCGCTTTTTTTAATACTTTATCAATAAATTTCACAGGCACAATGCTCCTAATCTTTTCGAAATTTGGTGGGTACTTTTCTTGGTATTCCAAAAATATTATCTCCTTTTTTTAACAAAATCTCTTTTTTCTAACCATACGAAAAATGCGAATTTGTAAATTTTTCTATTGAAAAATGTGTACAAATATATAAAAAATGGACAAATTTATTGCAAAATATGTTTTTCTATTGAAAAATGTACGACGTATAAATTTCTACAATTTATATTGAAATGTATTGAAAGATATACATTTTTTTCTATTCAAGAATTTATATACGAAATCCATGAGGCGTGTTAATTTCTTTTTTAATTATCTTTCAAAATATCCTCCTAAATATCTCAAAATTTGGCAAGCACTTTTTGGGAGTCATTATCTACGGTTATGCAAATTTCTATGAAAATCGCTCTTTTTTGGTGTAAGGGTAAAACATCCTTGAATTAATTAAAAATTATATTAGGGACGTTACAGTAATTTACGTTCATGCCTTAATTGATTAAATGTTATAGTAATTATAATAATAGTAATAAATTAATTAAAAACACGAAGAAAATATCAGCAGCTGTTCTTCGTAGTTGAATTTTTTCAATCACTCTCGAGATTAGAAAATTGAATAAAAAGTTGATCCATCGACACGAATGTTCTAGGAAGGGAAAAACATTCGCGAGATTCTTCATTGAATCAGCATCAAGCGACAGCTCCTCGATGACATGTGCCGGATTTCCCACGTCGCAAAAACTACAGAGACTCTGGCGTCGCGTTTAGCTCGTGTTCTCTCTCTTATCTTCCTGCCATTCGAGTCCAAGTTTTTCTGCCGCTGGAGATTAAGATGTTCGCTGTCACGGGTCAAGAGTTCGAAGACGGGTTTACCGAGGTATGGAAAAAAAATGCGAAAACAGAGAGTGAGAGAAAGAAAAAATAATAAATGATAGAGAAAGTTCAAACATTGGGAAGACTAAAAGATTCGTCATATCGAGGGAACACTAACTGAGAAGTGAGAATAAAAATAATTCCAATAATTGAAATGTAAAATTATAAATATTGAAAATTCTCTGCTATATAAAACAAAATAAAAAAATTTTTGTTGCGTGCATTTTTTGAGATACGGATTGATGTTTGATAAAAAATATTATTTACTGATAAGAGAAATGATGAAAATTTACGTCACGCGAGAGACCATTTTTGATATATCGAAAGGATAAAATAAGGAAAGAGAATTTAAGTGCGCGCAAGGTACATCGTGCATGTGTCGAGACGAATCGGGTTATCAAGGAAGAAAGAGAAAAGAGAGAGAAAGAGGGAGAGACCGTTGTATGGAGCAAGGTAATCCGGTCTCCGGTTTCTCTTTCTCATCCGGACACAATCCGGAGGGAGATTCTTTTCCAATGTAACGGGGAAGTGCTCGTGTTCCCGATAACCTTCTCCTTCTACCTTTCGTGAATTTTATTTCTTCTTTCATCTTTCATCTCGTACCCTTTTCTATCCCTCGCATGCAAATTTTTATTTTTCAATTTTTTTTCAAACAAAATCTTTCGCTGAGTCCAAATTTCCTATACTGCCATTTTTAATATCCAATTTATTTAAGGTACATTGATTTTTTAAAAAATCATTTCGAAAGCGAAATTATTTCGAGATTGTTAAAGTTCTAAGAGATTGAGAAAAAAATTTTAATCTTCTCCTTCTACCTTTCGTGAATTTTTTTTCTTGTTTCATCTTTCATCTCGTATACTCTTTTCTAACTTCTATCCCTAACATGCAAATTTTAATTTAAAAAATTTTTTTTAACAAAATCATTCACTGAGTCAAAACTTTCTATATATACTGGCATTTTCATTATTCAATTTTTTCAAGGTACGTTAATTTTTTAAAACTCATTTCGAAAGCGAATATAGCGAATAAAATATATTTTTACAAATATATTTTACAAATTTATTTTTACAAATATATAGCGAATAAAATATATTTTTACAAATATATTTTATTCGCTATATTCGCTTTCGAAATTTTTTAAAATTTAATTTAAATTTAATTTTTTTTTTATTTTATTATATATAAAATAATTTATTATATATAAAATAATTTATTATATATAAAATAAAATTTAATCTAAATTTAAATTTAATTTAAATTTAAAAAATTAAAAAATTTTAAAAAAACTTTTACAAGTTTAAAAAAAATTGTTAACCTTCTCCTTTTATCTTTCGTGAATTTTATTTCTTCTTTCATCTCGTACTCTTTGCTATTTTACTTCTATCCCTCACATGCAAATTTTAATTCAAAAAATTTTTTTTAACAGAATATTTCGCTGAGTCAAAATTTCCTATACTGCCATTTTCATCATTTAATTTTTTTTAAGGTACGTCGATTTTTTCAAAACTAATTTCGAAAGCGAATAGCAAATAAAATATTTGTAAAAAATTTAAAAAACCAATTTTGTCAGCTATATTTTTGATTATTTTTCATTTAAAATATGCTTATTCAAGAATATTAAAAAAATATATTTATATCTCAACATTTTCCATTTTTTCTCATACATCGATTTTTTTTGAATTTCCTGCTCACAAGTTTCGCCGATATCTCGTAATCGTAGGACAAGGCGCAATATGAAACGCGCGTGTTCTGCGGTTTCCCGCGAGATTTCTAATTGGGAAACGCAATTTCCTTCCTTCGTTTCGCGTCGCGGAGTCCTCGGAGCCGCGCGTACGGATTCACGCGCCAGTCCATATTACTTTTACACCATCTAATATATTTTTCTGTATGGATGTCTAATGTATACGTACACTGTATACGTATATGCATTATGTACATGTATAACTTTATACGGAAGAATTCTAAAGTTTTCTCGACGATGGACTTCAGGAGTTTGAAATTACACAAACTTAAAAAAGTGCACATCTTCAAAATTTCTTCTTAATTCACACATATGTATATTTTTGCAAAAAATTTTCAAAAAAGCAACCAAAAATGTCAATAAATGAAGTCTCATCATCCACATTTTGTCTAAATGCCAACGTCGTTAAAATTTTACAAGGATTCAAGAACCCTTACGTATAGGGTCTTCGAGTCAAAACGTACTTTTTCTGTTGCTACGATCAAATCAACAAAATTATTATTGGTTTATCTTTGTACTATTTAGATGTAAGCTTATGCCATGTAGATATATTGAGAAAAGTTTTTATAAATTGATTCAATAACGTACGCCAAATTCGACAGCATCTGACATGAACGTAAGAAAATCATGAAAAAAAATTTTATAATTTTTATAATAATACGCAAACTATTTTAAAGTTCCATAAAGAGTGGTGAAAAATTTAGAGAAATTTCAACGTACTCAAGTCATGATATATAATAATTGAAATATTTAACACGTGATCTCATGAGAGAATACTGAAAATTGTGATTTTATTAATAGTAAATGACTCAATTAATAGTAAATATCGACATGGTAAAACTTCATAAAATTTATTACACGTATGCAGATCTTATATCATTCTTGCAAATTTTCACCGATTTCCTAAAAAAACAGAAAACGACAAAAAATATTTTTTAGGATTTCTTCCAGAGATTAGCTACAGCAATTCTCAAATTAATTATTTTCATAAATAAAAAATATAAAAATACAGTTCAAATTTAATTCCATATACATATGCGAATTAAAAAATTATAAACTAATTAATTAAAAAATCACTTTAAAAAAATTTTCAATCAATCATTCTTTTTGGGCTCCTTGACTGAATTTACCCTTTATCAGATAAATATATTGGATCATGTGAACACTAATAAAAAAATGCCGTTAAAAATACAAATTTTCATTTTCAAATCCACATCCAGCACAATGGCGAAACGGGTGACTTCGGAACGAAGAATTTTTCTGACGCAATTATAAACGCGGATTCGTGGATAATATACTTGAGCTGGAAAGAAAGAACTCGAGATTCAAGAGTTGAATGAAAAAAGTAATTAATTGCGAGAAATGCGAGAAAAAGAGGTTCTTCGCGGTTTTTCGAGAAAATATGCCCGTAAACGCGAAGATTTCGAAACGAGGAAGCGAGGCTGTTAGTCGAAACGGCGAGGAAAATTGTGTATTAAAAAAAAAGTATGAAAAAAGAGGAAGAGCGTGAAAATTGAGAGGAAAAGCCTGACAGATTTTGAAATGGCTGAAGAAAATTGGCCGGCTCGTTGAAGTGGATGGAAATGGAAAAAAATGGCAGTAACGTCGCTTAATTGTATATGCGGTATAAGAGGAATAAAGTCATTACAAATTGTTTTGTGTGCGGGAGCGATCGCGAAACGTGTGCTCGGTCAGGAAGCAATTATCCCCCGAGACATCGGAAATTCCTCCGCAGATGAGCACGTTCGTCGGACGAGATTCACGATCGACTTCTGCATGTTCCGAACGATTGGTGCGAATTTGGAGTACCGACTGGATCTCTCAAATATTTTAAGCTTTCATTTATTTTTTCGTGATTTAAATAAATAAAGTAACTTTAAAATATATTTCTTGCGACGTATTTTATTAAAAATTATTTTTTGTGTTCGATTAAATTTTTTTCTAACATCTGACAAAGGTAAAAATACAAAGAACATAATTTTACTTGTATGTGTGCAATATTATTTTTTTCCATTTACATAGATAAATAAAATTTCATATAAATATGAGGTGAAATTTCTTTCAAATACAAATTTGTAATTTAAAAAAATCTTTCGGCAGTATGCAGAAAAATTTTTACGAATGAATGTTTTATGAACTGTAAAATTAAAATCAAAATTTTTGAATCGATACATCCAACTAATTCAATATCGACGAAATTTCACGAATTTCAAAAATTTACTTGCAAATGAATATTTGTTAAACTGTAAATTTAAAATCAAAATTTTTTAATCGATACATCCAACTAATTCAATATCGACGAAATTTCACGAAATTCAAAAATTTATCATACAAAATTATCCAACATGCATTTATCAAACGAGCATTTATTAAAAAATTAAGAATCTCAAATTCCAAAAAGAAAAAATTCCACACGCAAGAGTAAATTGAAAAACCGCCAGTATTTAATAAACTCATATTATTTCTTTATTACGTTGTTGAAAATGTGGTCCATATTCTCACCAACCGTACAGCCACACGAGCAAAGCAGCGATGGAACGAGGAGGAAGGAAGGAGAAATTAATCGTCGTTGCAAAAAAACGAGGAGGAGGTAGAAAAAAAATGCAAGTCCGGGTGTTGCGGAGCTCGTGCTGAAGATTCTCCAACGAGAAACTCGGTTTTACGATCCCGCCTCGAGGTAGGGGTTGAACGCACCACGTGTTCCGTGGAAGAGAATCGCGAAGAGTAAATACAGGTAGACGATGCAAAAAGCATCCTCAGGAAACTCGAGTTAACAATAAGAAGACAGAAGTAAGAAAATTATTGAGGAAAAAGGAAGAAAAGAGAGAAAGAGAGGAGAAGAAATAAGGAAGAAATACAAACGAGCCACGAAGGACAGGTTGGATCGTCGATTTAATGACTGTAATGGAACTTTATAGATACACGCCACTTGACCAGCCTAAACGAGAGTAAACCAATTTCCCGAGACACGAGGGAGAAAAGCGAGAGAAAAGAGATGAGAGAAAATATGAGAGGAAGGAGATGAAAAAAAAAAATTCTCGCAACCGATCGTTCCAGGGGCCGAGGAACGATCTGGTGGAAGCGATTTTACGAGCTCATCCGAGAGAGCCACTTAAACCACGCCTAAACGCACTGCTTACGGATTCTTCCTGCACTTCTTTTTCGCTACTGGCTTCATTCTTCTTTTAAGTGATATAAAAATTCGATCGTCCCTCTTTTTCCCATCCTCGCCGAAGCCTCTTTCGCTCTTGAGTGAAACGATCGGACATTTTCCAATTTGAATCAATAATTGTTTAACATTTTTTTACAACTCTATTCTCCTCGCTTTTGTAAGTGATACAAAGTTCGTTTTCCACTTTATTCTCCTCGCTCGGTGTAAAACATTTTCTGTGCAAAGAAATTTTGCTGTCTAAATCAATGGTTGAGTTTCTTTTATTTTTTTTAACTGAATATTATGTTTTTTTTGTAAAGACTGTTTTGTTTTATTTTTACGACTATATTTCTATCGGTTACAATCGGCACAAAACTTTTTTTTTGTTTCAATTAGTAGTGATTGTAATTAGTACGTTCAAATTATTACTCATTTTTTTTTATTGTCTGCAACAATAATAACATTTTTAATTAACGAAATGCAGAATATTTCCCAGAAAAGATTTTTTATGTATTTGACAGTAAATATATCTTTGTGAATTATAATTACAATTATTAATTAGTTATTTATTAATTAAGTTATTGAAAATTATTCATTTTATTTTAAATTATTCATGAAAAATAAAATAAAAATATTTTTATTTTACATAATAAAAATATTTTCATTTTACCGTCACACAAAAAAACGTAGTGATTTCTTTTGACCTGACCCACCTGTCTTTATATATTTTGACGCGCTGAATTTGAATCCGGGGTCAGATTGGCCGAGATACCTACAAATTTTCGAATTAAATGCAAAAAATCGCTAAAAATGGCCAAAAATAGCGAAAAATTGCACTCTAATATCTATGGGGAATTTTTTTTGAACTAAATCAAGTATGATCCTTATACATTTTGATGCACTAAATTCAAATCTGTACTTACTTTACTCTTACAGACCCGAAATTTTGAGAAAATTGCAAAATATCATTAAAAATGACTGAAAATCGCGAAAAAATCTCACTTTTATAAGTGAAAAATAAATTTTGAACTAAATCAATGGTTTCAATGTATTTTGGCGTGCTGAATTCAAATATTAATTATTAATAATGTAAAATTAATCAACAATTAATAACTACCAATCAAATAACCATTACAGCAAAATAAAAATAAAATTATTTTCATCATCCCGCGTATATTTGTCAAAAAACAAAAAAGTCTCAATTGCATAATAGAAATAAAAACCTCATAAATTTTTTTCAATGAAAATATACCGAAAACGTCTGACAGTTCTCATAGCACTTTCCATCGAGTGACGTAACGACGAAGTATGAGCGCGCACAACGAGCGTATAAACGTATATATAAGTGCGACATTTCTGAGCGACGTTTCGGTATTGAGGATATAATGTCTCGGATTAAGAGGGACATTAATCATGGTGCAGGTACAAAAAAGGCTCGCGAGGTGTACGCGGAGATGCCGTACGAGTTTTCGGCCGGATCCACGCCCACCGGAATTTTTCTCACACACTCTCGCGTGCATTATAGTCTGCCTCTTCCCGTGGTCACAGCGTCACGAGGAAAAAAAAAGAAGAAAAAAAAACGGAGGCTGTATCGGCGCTCAAGATCCTCGATACGCTTCGTGAAATTATGCCTTTTCAGTTCTTTCTCTCTCTCTCTCTCTCTCTCTCGTTCTCTTTCTCTCTCTCTCCTTGTTTCCTCGTACGTGCACGATTCTACCAGTGTTCGTCAGCCTCCGAACGTCGCCGACCAAATATTCAGCTTCCGCGCTTCGAAAAAAGGAAAAAAAAATTCGACGTCTTTGCGCTCGGGAGACTTATTTTTTTCCTAGAAGGGAGAAGAAAAAACACTCTTTCGCTACAGACTACACTTCAAGAGGGCTTTTAGAAAAGGGAAACATTTCGTTCACCGTATCTCGGATTCAAAGCTATTTTTTAAATCGTAAATCCTTATGGTAATCGTACTTGAGATTCGTATTTACCTTTTAGGTTTGTTTATAAATGATAATTCGGATGAGATTAATTAATAATTTTATTAATTATCATTATATATGAGGATTATAATTCTCGGAATGATATTTAATACTCGCAAAAACACCATCAAGATGGTGTAAAAAAGGAGGCAAGTACATTTTTCCGTAGCATTATGGTAAATAGTAGAGAAATTGTTGTAACA
>JAPYYX010001210.1:0-29192 GCA_030522605.1 Cremastinae sp. B BG-2022a | reverse complement strand
TAATCGATTCGTCTGATATTATAGTGTCCATAAATGTCAAAATACAAGGGGGTTAAACGTAAGTCGTTTTTTTCGTTGTTTCTTCCGAACCACCTTAAACAAAAATAAAAATTAATAATCATACTATTCATATTAACATAGAAGATAGAATAAGAACATTATCTTTAGTAATGAAACCTATTTAAAGAAACATTAAAATAAATCATTAATTAATTACTTGAAATAAGACGTCAAGACTAATAATAAGCTAACAAATTATAAAAAAAAAAAATTTCTCCATTTTTGGAGAGTTATCCCATTTTGTCCGCAAAAAAAAATTCTTTTCTCATGGCTGCTGAAAATTTTATTTCTTTACTTTTCATGATTAAAATAAAAACCAAAAGGTTTGTTACATTTAAACCCTTGGAATCGCAATTTTTTCTTAAGTACCACATTTTTCTCCCTCCCCCTACCCTTATATTCATTTATAAATATAAATATTATTGTTACGTTCGAAGTGACACTATCACGTTAAACGTGAATCTCAACGATATAAATTGAAAATAAATCCTGGGACATTGAACCTCGGTTTGCTCTTGTTTTGTTTTTAAAAAAATACGAGCGATGTTTTGCACGAGAGCGTTCGGAGACTCTCTCGTCTCGCTCCTGGGTCTCGAGGTCTTCGCTCGGTCCCACGATAAATTCATTCGACGTCGCCGCTCGCATAATCGCGCACCGTACGCAATTACGCCACATCCCAGAAATCACGGTACGGCTCTCTTCCAACTGTAAAGCCAATTTGACGTTTCCCCGACGAGCCCCGATATGCATTTTCGGTGCTCAGGCGCTTCAAAAGGAGAAACAAAAAAAAAAGAAATCCAGAAAAATTTTTCGTCGCGCGATACGCGTAGCGATATTCAGTTGGAACGCAAACTCGCGCGCTACGAATCTCAACTTTCACCGAGCTCGGAACATGTGCAAACACATATGCGCGGTTTCCATTACATTTTTTCTAGTCCAGTAATTGCGTGAATAATTTCCAGGCGCGCATTGATTGCTCGTTATTTTCACGGAATTAAAAATTCAGCGTCGATTCTTTTTTATTGTTTTTATTCAAACGAGAGGTAACGAATTTTTTATCGCGACAATCAAGTTTAAAAGTTTTCCATCTGCGAAATCCGAAATTATGGATTCCCGTGATATTTCGTGTGTGAATCTTTTTCATTATTGCTACAATGTGTTATTTCAATTTTAACAGATTTTTTATCGACATAATAAATGTTATATTTAACGTAATGATTTAAGTGATTCGATTGTAAAAATTCCGTTGAACGTTTTCCTCTGTTAAAAAAGAATTTGCGAAGAAAAAAAGAGTTAGACGTTGCTCTCCTTTCAACAGAGAATAACGTTTATTTATTTATTATATTTTTATTATTGTTTCTTATTTTTTTCAAAATTATTATTTTATTCAAACAACTCGAATTTTCGAAGAAAAACGTAAATACATTTTGCATTTGTCTATCTCTCGCTCATAGAACTTTTACATCACTTTAATAGGAAATATGATTATACATTATTATTATTGTTATCAAAAGCGTATAAAAATGTACTCACGAACAGAGCGAGTCGATGTGAAATCAGTGTTATGAATTAGCTGCGCATAATAGTTTTTTTGTTCTCTATACAAAAGCTCTTGTTTTTCGAAAATTAAAGAGTCGTAGAACTCCACGAATATTCATGCCTCTTTCGCACAGATTTCTTTACGAGAGCTAATGGTGCTTCATCGATCGTCGTCACCTGTTGAATTTAGAATGGCTGCTCTCTCTGTTTTTGCTTTAAAGAGAAGAAAAAAAAGAATTTACATTCTAAAATTTATACGTTTGAAATCCGAAAATAGAATTCTCAGAATTCCACGAATATATTCGTGGAATTCTGAGAATTGCAGTATTGTAACATTGCATTTATGTAAAAAATATTAAATACATTTTTTTTATAATTTTATAGAATACTGTTTCATATATGCATTCCAAAATTTACGCTTCTGAAATCTCAAACTAAAATTCAACACTTTCTAGGACCATCGAATAATTTAGAACACAAACCCTATAAGGTCACACTAGGGTCCTTCAGACCCCATGTCGTTTTCAATCGCTTTGTGCATTTTCTTATTTATTGTGACAGAGCATAAATATTGATCGTACCAAAATTAATAATTCGTTGAAAATATGTTGATGAAACTTTTTTTGTGTTTTCCACACAATTCGAAAAAAAATGTCTAATTGAAAAATTGAGCAAATATCGTTGATACAAAGTCCTGCATCAACGATAAGAAAATGACGTAAATGAATAATGTAACGGATAATGGATAATAAGCATATTTGCATTCGGATGAATGAAGGACAAGTGGACAGGAGAGACGAAAATTGGATTTGAGCTTCGGAACAAAGAGCTTTCCCATGGGGTTTATCAAATAAATCGATTACATTGCATACGACGCGTGGACTCGCGTGGGATTAATTAGTTCGTCCTAGTTTACCCAAGTTCCACACCCTCATACTACGAAAATAATCCCATATCCTTTGTCCTCAAATACTAGCAGCTTTACCCATTTTTTTCACATTACACTCCTAATTGGATTATTTTTTAATTACCAGACACACCTGTCTGCACCTACGCTCTTCTCTTGCTCTCCTATTGGAATTCGAAATTTCTACGCTTATGGGCACCATTTTAATGAGCTTGAAAACAGAATACTGAATAAGGACTTTTTTTTTATTCTTCAACTTCGTTGGTACAATTGCCTTCATTTGTGCTAAATTTTTTGATGCAATAACTTCAATCTACAATTATTTATTAATTGTGAAAAAAAAATGTTTAGAAAAATTGTCTATAAAAAATATGAATATCGTAAAAAATTTTCTAAAAATTATCTCGTGAGTGGCTCATGGCTCATGGCTCATAGCATGGCTCAAGTATTATTATAAAAAATTGGTATTATACTTATAGTGAAATCAAATTAATATTTCATTTGATTTTTTCTTTCTTCATTTTGATTATAAAATTATCTTCAACTTTTCTGTATTATCGTTATCAAGTTCGAACCATGCATCCGAATTTAAACGTAGCAGGATCATTCGTGAATTAAACGCACGAACGGTATAAGGCTCACGTACTCACGTTTCCATCATTACAAATACGAATTGATAAAAGCTGCATTCAAACGAGAAAGGTCATTCTCCATTTATCAAGGGTAACATCTATATTGGCCAGTACCGTATCTTTGACAAAGAAATCACTAACTTTTCATTAAAAAATCCCTTCCACTTTTTATAAAAGTATAAATCATCATGAATCTCTCTACCCTTTTTCAAATCTGCACGAAAAAGCACTCGCGTATGCGCATAAATCGTCACTCCTTTTTTTTGGTAATTTTTTCTCCTCTTTTTGTTTCACACGGCTGCAGAGGTGTACCGTTGTACGTAAAATATTGCTCTACTTGTAAACGCGGGTGGGCCATGCACACACGCCATACAAAATGTGCTATCGTGCACGCTTGCGTATACTCGCTATGTAAATATATTTACGCGTGTACTACACGTATGTAGTCTTTTATATGAAAGTCTTTTTAAATAATACTTCTAGGAAAACGTGAATTTTGGAAAAATAATATGAGGAAACCGCGTATTGAAGTATGGATCAATGAAAAAAGAGGTACAATTGTTTTTTATTGAATCTGGGACAAGCAAATACGCCCACGACACAATTTTTACGTATGAAAATTTTTGAATGGAGTTGAAAAAAATTATTGAATATGTATACAATAAAATAATCTATGTATGTATATAAAAATGAATTGTCGCATGTATGTAACCTCATCACTTCAGAACGACTGGGCCGATCGGGATGAATTTTTTTTGTTCGTAATTGTCTCTAGATGGTTTCTATGCAAGAAAAATTTTAAAAAATCCATCGGAAAATTAAAACATTCGATTATTATTTTTGTATGAAAATTTCAAAAAAATTCATGTTCGGTTCATCACTTCCGAACGACTGGACCGGTTGGGATGAATTTTTTTTGTTATGTTCGTAACTATCTCTAGAGTGACAAATTTTTACTAATAACTTTGTAATTAATGATTGCAGCGAGGCCGCGAAGCGGCCGAGCCACTACAACCTGCTAGTTGATAATAAGATTTTGAAAAATATATAGCAACTGTTTCAATTACATTTTAAATTGTAAAGACATTTTTTTTAATATTAGGATCTTTAATCCAATATATAGAGCTCACAAAGTCCGAAAAAAGTACTGACTCATCGGAAAAAATTGAAAACTATCTTTGTACACCCAAATTGTACAACAAAATATGCATATACAAGGTAACACTAAAACCGATTTGGACATATGGCACCCAGCTCTGAGGCACGGCATTAAACACCAACATCAAAATACTGCAAAAAATGCAACCAACAATACTAAAAGCAATCGCCAATTCTTCATGGTACTTATGTTTCAAATGCAATACTTCATAAAGACCTGGAAATAAACACAATTGCAGATGAAATAAGGAGACATAGCCAACGGTACGCAATGAGAATTGCCAATTATACAAATCTACTCGCAACGAACCTATTCAACGAAGTCAGCATAACAAAAAGAATGAAAAGATATTAGCCCAGAGATTTGGAGAACAGATTCTAAGCACAGCAATCACGAAGGAGTAAGCATCACTGAATGCCCCCTTGTAAATACAGAACATTAAGATATCAAAACTTCCAATTCCAAAACTTTAATAAAAACAATCCAACATGAAAAACAAATCTAACTTATATAAAGTTGATGGAAGATACACATGTGAACTTGGTCGCATTGTCACCGGTTTCCAAAAATCTGATTGGCTCACGATGGCGCGAGTTCAACTTCATTTTTATTTTTATCTGAAATTGGTTAGAATTTTGACAACTGTGTCAAAGATTGATCAATATTCAAATCGTGTGAGGAATACAGAAAAAGTAAAAAGAATTATTATAAAGAAAGGAAGGAAGGAGAAAAAAATCAAGAAAGTCGTTTGGTGGTGAATAAAAAAATTGAAGAAGATTAAATGATAAAAGTATATCAAAACATATAAAAATATTCAAAGAGAGGAAGAATTTATAAACACGACGAAAATAAGAGCTCGCGCGAGTTGGGATTACCTAGTTTTAACATAAAATAGGAGAAAAAAAATGATCTACTTATAAATTTTTTTAAATAAAATCTAGGACACGCAAATGACAACGATAAATTTTTTCATATAAAAATTTATGAATGAAAGTTCAAAAAGTCGTTTTAGAGAACAATTCACAATGAATTATTATCTGATTTAATCACTTTTTAACCCGTAGAGAAATTTTATGTTTCAATAAATACAAATTATTGAAGTTTTACTGTTAGGAATGAAAGAAAAATGAGATCAATTAATTCTCAAATGGTCCCCAAGACGGTGACATTCTCCTTTTCATGCATAAGTAATGAGTTGTCAGGATCAAGTGAAAACCGCGACGGAATAAGGAGTAGATAAAATAGAGCACAATTTAATGCACGCGAGAAGATAGGAAGATCGCGGTGAAACTCCCGTCACCTTCTGTGCGAATAGACTCCGGAAGTACGATAATTATAATAAATTATAAATAAACGAGAAACAACTATAAGATTCGCGGAAGTGTGAAAGTATAGAAGAGAGATCGCGCATGCACGTGTGAGTAATACGCGCGCATTCGTCTCTCCTGATGGGAAGACCCAGTTTCTATATACACGTTTGCAAATGCTTATGTAAAATTTGTTCCACCGAACTAATTTAATTACTCGATCGTCGCAGATGAAAGTTGTAGTCGAGATAAGTACAGACGAATCTTCAAATTTTCAAGTACTTGTACTTTCATTATTCAGTAATAATTTTTTCAAATTTTTTCAAAATTGAAGTTTTTAAACCTCTTGAGGGTACATACAAGTTTTTTTTTTCAAAAATCAGAATGGACGACAGTTTATTGAATTTTGAAGCTGACAGTGAAAAATTGATTCTTTTAATTCTGATGAGAATCCGTAATTCCACCTTTCTGTAGAAAACATAATTGCTTTTCATGCAATGATTTATCACGTTTTTAATCTTAAAGTTAAATGCTATGAAGATAAATGATTTGGTTTTTCCGACATTTATACATTTTCATTCGATTTTTTTTTATAAATATGGAGATTTTTTTCACGCGTTTTAAATGAAAAATTTTCAAGTCTGATGAGTCGTTCATTTTGTCAATTGTATACGAACAAATTTTCATTACTTCAATGAATTCCCAAAAAAACGATGTAAATACATGGATTCATTTTGCTCACCTTTTTGTCTTTGCATATTTATCATCACATTTTGAATTTCAAAGTCAGGGCCGACGAGAACTCAATTCCTCCGAGTCCATACGTGTGCTCTTGATAATGTGCAAAATGCTCATATTACTCGTGTAATAATACACCATTCCTGGGTTAACGATATAGAGACTGAGTGCGAGAGTGCATACGAGAAAATCCAGTTTAAGATATCGGATATAGGTGAGAGAATGAGAAAAAAGAAGCGGAGAGGAAGTTTACTGGGTTATCCGAGAGGCGATGGGGCATGATTTACGAATCGAGCGCTTTCGAGGATAAAACCGCTTCCTCCGTTCTGTCAAAGTGAAATGGGCCAAACTACCCGAATCTATCCGTGTTAACGCGTTCGACGTTTATAACCTACCTCCGATGTATATACTAGAAATAGATATTCCGCGACAAATGTCAGATTCACTTGACAATTATTCGATCGATGGAACTAACATTTTGACGAAAGTGCATTTCTTAACGAGACGAAACTTTCGCGAACGATTGCGATATAAAATATTCATCGGGATATATTTAGTGAATGTTAATTTACATTGAAAATTTTGTTCTGAGAGGAAATTTGATATGTCGTATCATACAGAGTTCATTGGAATTATTTTATAGTGCTTCAGACTCAAAAGTGGTGCTCTTAATTATTTCTTTGATTCAATTCAATTTAAGGAATCTCGCGACTGGGTCGAGGATTTTAATGAAATTTAGTAGGGCGCGAGGATGGCCCGGTGGTAATGTAGCCCTAAAATATCAGATGCCACTTCGCCTTCGTTTTAAAAATAATTGCGGTCGAGAACTGACTTGGTGCAACGGAAATTGCAATTTAATTTTTCTATCAAATAATTTACAAAAAATAAAATGAGAAGCAAAACTAAAATATTAAAACAAATATTTGTTATTTGCTAAAATTTTATCATAATTGTATTTGATAGTATAATTTTGATCAAATATTGAATCATTGAATACATTTTTCGATATTCCATGAAATTGCAAAGCAGAAACAAACTACAGAATTCACGATCTTTATTTCGGAAATTCTTGTACATTTTGCAATTGTTATTTACATGGAATCACGTTTTTCCGTCCCGTTTCGAACTCACTTCTCAATCCTTTTTTATGAAATCGAGTTTACCAATACTTTTGATTTTCTCACGTGAAACAACAACATCCGAGTTGTTAATGAAATCTGCGGGTTGGTGGTGATTCTCGTAAAATTGGCAAGACGAGGATTATAGCAGTCGGTATACGCGATAAATCTCGAAAGTCACGGGCTCCGTCGTTGGGATCGGGAATTCCATTGGGGCCGAAGGCAGGGAATTAAATGCCTTAGCCAAGGGGGCACCACACGGCTCGCTCGCTTCTTCGACGTCCACCGAAGAGGAATCTTTACCATGCTTTCTCTCTCTCTCTCTTTATTTCTCTTTCAATGTATGTGTGAGTAGCTCCTTCTCATGTCTGCGTGTGCGCGATAAAAGCAAAGTGCACTCTGAGAGAGGATTTGTTCACGAAAGGCCCGGAATCCGAGGATAACCGGTACGACGGGTTCGATATTCTTTCTCTCTCTCTCTCGTACTCTTTCTCACTTTTTTCTTTCATCCTTTTTTTGAATCCTCCTTTTTTCTTCCTCTTCCTCGTTGATCTCCGCGATCCAGTCACTCCGTGTTATGTATTCGCAAGAGTAATGCGACCTGGTGTTTAACTTCCCGTACACAATCTCGTTTACCATTGCACGTATCCAACACAAACAGAACTTCAAGACACGAAATGAAAGCAATAACGATCTCCGGTTTTTTAGATCCGCTGTATTGAAATTATAAATGCGATTATTAAAAAGTTAATCACATTTTGACGTTTTTTGGTTTTCAACTTCCTGCATAGAGAGTCTCGTTTCTCATTACACTTACGATACGAAATGAAAGCAATAACAATCACCGGTTTTTGGATCCATTGTATTAAAACTTTTATATACATTCAAAAAATAATTTCACATTTCGATGATTTTTAAAGAAATTTCTGTTTAGTTTGGGTCAAGTTGATCGCCATTTATTTACATATTTAGTATCCATTCTTTTTTGTAGAAGTGTTTACGTTAAGTTGTAAATGTTAACAATTTTTTGCTTCTTTATTCATTTGCGTAGAAAGAGATTTCGAGAAAATTGATAACTTTATTTAAAAAAAGGAAAATGATTCGTCTTTATTCTCTGATGTCTCGACAGCAACCAACTTTTTACAATATTACTTCGTTGTCAATGCAATACATCTCGTTTATCTGGAGATGAACCGATTATCCATAAATACATATTTTCGGATTTATACGTAAAAAGTTACAATTTATTTTAAGCACCATTTTTGTAATAACGGAAAATTAATTGTTTAATTTAATATAAAATCAACGTTCCAAGTTCCCGATTCTCCTACCCCCGAAGTTTCTTTTTCGATTTTGTTTCCATCTTGCAAATTTTCAAGGATTGTGATTTTACTCCGCTGAAGACGAAAAAAAGTTCACCTATAAAAAATGGAGGTACACTATCGTATTAATGCAAGAAGTTTGAGAAGGATAAGGGATTAGTGAGACCTGAAAAGAGGAAAATTTCAAAGTTGTGTGCGTAACCCTCTGATGATCTTCTGCGAAGCGGGACCGAAGTTCAACTCGATTAACTTCTTCCCAAACTCTACTATTCCAATTATAACCGTAATTTTACGAGCTTGAGAGAAGTACAGCGAAGCGAACGGAGTGAATGTACGAGCACTTTGCTATACGATTTACGTAAAATGACAGAATAATGGCGTCGTTTCCGAAGTCTTACAATCTGCGTTGCCTTTTGCCCATTAAAAAAAAAGAGGTAAAGGCATTTCACACTTTTTGCGTTTTCTTTCACGTCGCGATATTCACTGCTTCTTTCTGGGTTTCTCACACACGTGCTCGGTAGCCGTCGCGTGACGCTACGTCCCCGTCATCCTCGGACTTTTCGAACCGGAAGTCTGCAATCCACGCATGGGACAACACGTACTTTGCGCTCTCGCCGGTTCTTTATTGCGAAAAACCTCACAGTCATATTCGCGAAAGAGAAATATATTATCGGAATATTCTGAAGAAAAAATTTGAGCTTACTTTTCATTGAAAAAAATGTTCATTACTCGAAAAATTTTAATTACGCAGGCTTTTAAATATTTGATAAACTTTTGAATTGGATTCTCATAAAAATCTGTTATTGTCTCTCTAATTAGTAGAATACTGCAAAATATGGGGAATGAATCAATAGAACGAATAAAAGGACGTAGCTATTCATGGATTTGAAAATGTGATAATGTAAAATTTATTTGAAAGAACATTTTTTTTTTAAACCATTGATTAGAGGACGTTACTCCTTCAAACGCCATAAACAAACTGTCACTTTTCTTTTCTCCCACCTATCATTGCATACTTGATTAAAACAACTCGCATATGTTTTACAATACTGTCATATTTATGTCAAGGAAAATGTAAAATTCAATGAAAAAAAATACTCAATATGCATTGACCAATATCTGGAAATTATGTATTATAAGTAAACCAAAGGGAGAGAAATCAAACATGGATTTGCTAGGGGTATAAAAAAAGGGAGGATAACCGCATACGTCGGTATTAAATCACCCATCATTGGAGTGAAGTGAATTTTTTACTTTCTAACAATTGTATTCAACATAAAATGTTTTGTGTCTCGTATCGAACGAAATCGAATTATGCCATTATCTCTGAAAATAAACAATTTTCGAAAAAAACTCCTCTCCTTCCATCAAAAAGTAAATGCGATCAACTCTCGTTTTCATCCAAAATATCAAAAATTCATCAGAAAATAGTAAATCCATTCTAAGTCAAACCGCAAAAATTTCAATTTATCATATTTAATCACAAAACAACAATATCCAACGATTCTTATGGTGAACACAACTATAAGCGATCCAAACGACAAACAACTGATCATCGAGTACGGTCATCCTGTATCTTTGTAAATTGTAAAAAGAAAGCGCTAAGCAAAATCAATACAACGGAAACTACCTCTCTACGAAAACTTACTCGAAATCGTCACTACAATAACTCACGAAACTCAACATCATATGAAAAAACAAAATCAACTTCGATATCTGAAAGGCTCTACCGGCTCTCTAAAAATTTTTCAACTTACCAAATAGACAACATAGAAACATTATGTATATATGAAAGTTGATTCTACGACAAATCGATACTCGTCATTCCTTGATAAAAAAACAATCTTCGAAAAACTTGTCATATTGTTGAACGAAAACAGGTCTGTAATCCACAAATCTCAATAGACCACTTTTCTCCAATAATACAAACCAACACAAATATATATCCTATTCTTAAAGTTCTAAATAAAAACAAGATTACATCGGCGAATCACGGACTGAAGGACTGCGGTCGATGGCTCACTCAATTATTTTTATAGATTTACGCTTCTATAAATTGCATTGTATAAGTGAAAAAATAATGTGGATAAACACTGGAGCTTCCCGAGGTACGCTACGCCATAAAGGAAGAAAAAATAGGGACTTCCTAATCTTTTTACTGCAGGTTTTCCCCAGTACAATTTAGTCCTTGCCGATTTTTTTTTCTGTAAAATACCCAACGTGTCAAAGGTATGTCTACGATCGTCAATTCTGCCAAAAGGACACACCCACGATTTGTATCTACGAATAAACCAACTTCAATGTTTTTCACACAGCGTATAAAGAGGGGATGAGAACGCTACCTCTTTATTTTTCTCATCTCTCAAAGTTTGTTACCAGCCAAGCGTCACTTCAATCACATTCAAATTCTCACTATCTCTACGTTTAAGTTGAATTTTGTATTATCCTAAAATAAATAGTCTTGTTAAAATATTATAAACGAAATCAGTTTCACGGTGTATTAATTTGCTCCGTGTACACCGTAGTATCTCCGTACGATACGAAACAAACACTACTACTACTCCATTCTACATCTGTTCCTCTCGCACTCGTATGGGTTAAACACATCAAGAAATTGATTTTTATCGTGATATCAATCCAATTTTTAATATAGAAAAACACATTTCTTGGATGAATAATTATCAGCGTTAAATTCATTAAATTCTTTGACAATAATTTTCATATTCGTTAATTGCACGGTACGAGCATTGAAAACTTGTATCCTTTTATGCGACAAAAGATTTACGATTCGAGGAAAATAGGAAAAAGGAAAAACAGCGAAAGGGAGACGGGTTGTGACAGGTGGACAGTAGGTCGGGAGAACTATGCGCAGGAATTATTATTGTTCATTTTTGTACTTATCTTTTATATACCAAAGTACATGTTTTTCTTGTACAGTTCGTACTAAAAGTACTCTCCTCGAGATATGCAAGAGCCGCAGACCCCTTGGCGAAAGAAATTAAATTGCAATTAATTTCTGGAATTTAGCTTTTACTTATTATACTTGGTCCATAAATTTTTTTACACCTTAGTTATAGAAGTAGTAGGCAGAAGTGACCACTCAAGTACATTATTTAAGCAATTTAAAATATCGTTTCCGTTTTAACGATAAAAAGCCTGAATGTTGAGGAGCTTTTAATGTAATTGGAAGCATTATGACAGAGTTCTAGCAATTTCTCATTGTTTTTTAAATATCGATAAATTTTTAAAAATCGAGTTAGTTATTTCACGTAATAAAAATAATTATAAAAATTTGATAAAATATTATAAATTGCTTGATTTTCATACTTCCGATAATAAAATTAATGTAAATTTTAATATCGATATTGTAATTATTATTTTCTTGATAATGCCGAGATAGTTCGACGTTGCAGCAAAAGCACAGTCAACTTCTTCCTACAAAATTCTCGTCGTACAGACGTCTCGTACGTGGACTGAAAAAGTATTAATGAAAGACATTAGACACGCACAACGAGAGAAAAAAAGGAAGAGGCATGTAATACGAAGAGTAATAACACGATAGGAGCGTTTATCGCGATACTCATCAATGCATCTGCCACAAAACGTCTACGAAACTGTTTTTTTATTACAATCGAAAGTTCATTCATTCAACGAATATTCAATACTTTTAGTAAATTACCGAGCTCGACAATTATTTTTCCACTAAACTTTTCTTTTTATTTTCTATATTCAAAAAACATTTCTCTCTTAAAAATATTTTAGCGAGAAATATTGTTAGGAACAGAAATATATTTTTTGCGAGGAATTTATCGTGCCGGAGTGAAAAGATAATGGAATTGGGATAAAAATAATGAAGCCGGGTAACTCGATTTAATTGATCTGTTTCCTCGGTTTCAAGACGATATCGACCTCCGGACAGTTTATAATTCTGTTTTCATTGGAGATGATAACATTAGCGTGAATTTCGTCGATACAGGGGGAACGAATGACGAAATAGACATCCGGGAATAAAAGGGTCACGATATCTGCAATCAATTCTTGAGCTTTGGATGACTATAAATATCACATCAAGCTGTCAAAATAATCGTTTTATCCACACTTTATTTAATTTAAAGACTTTTAAAACTACTCAAAATTGAAAATTCATCCAACAATTAAAAAATGGTTGGTTTTAAATTTTCCATCGAATAAAAAATATCTTATAATTATTTTCTAAAGAATAAATATTTTTCTTTCATATTTATAATATCTTTTGCAATATAATTTATTTCATTATATTTATACTCGAGTTTTAAAATACGAAATCTTGTGCTTTGAAAATTGCAAACTTTTCAGCGTTGAAACGAAATCACTCGAACTGTAAAATCGTGCTACTGGTATCGTGGATAATACACGAGACTATGTAAGCCTCCAGTTCTTGTAAGGCATCGTGACGACGCTCTCGAAGGTTATGCAGCCTACACCGGCCTCTTCTGTCCATACTTGATCCCAATTTTTCCACACTCACGAGGCAGAGTGTAGGATTATCTGTGTAATCGGGATGTTTTCGGAACACTTATTGCGGTTAAAAGCAACCAAGTATACCGCCGCGTAAGCTCTCGAGATCGTTTTTTGAAGATATGTTGACTTTGTATGCTCGTCGATTGAAAAATTTACCTCTTCACATTTTGTACCTACTCAATTTTACATAAATTCTTATCGTACGAGGACTCGTGTCCGTGCATACTGAGTAAGAAGAAAACGTTATTTTTTCAGATTATTGAATTTTATCGGTGTTTTTAATAATAAAATAATTAACATGGTTGTTTAGTTTCAGCACGTTTAGATAATGCTAAATTTAATAAAAAACACTGATTGGCTAAAAATAACACTTTTTTAATTGCATTTCTAGTTCTCGGTTATTTCAATGACTGTGAATGTCACGTAACTCAGATGCATTTTATAAATTTTTATTTAATTCCGGAAATCGAAACTTTTGGAAATAAAAGGCTAATACATTAACGACTATATTTTTTTTGTATAAAAAACACGATTTAAAATTACGATTTGTTAGTAATCAGGGTCCTATAATGATAAAACTTTTTTGAGATAGAAATTTACATGAGAAGTAACAAATGAAGAAAAGTTGGTAATGAATTTATGTACGTTCATAGTTTTTAGATTTTGGTATGAACCATAACAAACGTAGCCGAACAAAAATCATATAAGAATTTTTATAAATGAATGCTACGTAGTTTTAAAGATGTAAAATGATAACACTTGAAATTTTCGAACATATTCTATTCGAGAATTCTATTTGTGAACCCATAAAATTGATAATTATGTTTCTCTCTTTCTCTATCTCGAAAAAAATAAACATGATTCACAACGGATGTCCGTCTGTTTTTGAGAGCACGCTTCTCCGAATTTCCTTTCATCTGAGTTTACGATGATATATACAGAAACTCTTAAAATGTTAACAAGATATATACACATCATTTATATGATGATTCAAATTCTTTTTTCAGAAAAATTTTGCACCTCTGATAACGCGCACTTGCGCAAACTCCGAGAAAATTCTGTACCGGTGCATCAATGAGCCTAAAAATAAGAGCGGATTGTAAAGATTTTTCTTTTACACGAGCTGCCATTTTAATTCATTTAAAAAAATTTTGAAAAATCAGTTCGTCTGGTTTATTCAGATTAAAATTCATACATCAAAATACGAAAAATATATGTAAAAGACTGTATATTTATTCTTGATTTTTAATGTAAATCCCAACAATCATGAATAATATAATTCGATGCATGAATTATACCTTCGATGCTCGAAATTTCTATTCAAAATATTCCATAATTAATGCAAAATTCGTAATAATTTAATCTCAAATGCACGAGATAAAAGTGGAACGCGTTCTCGCAACGAATCAACATGCAAAAAAATTCGCTGAATACATAAAAAAATCAGAGAATCAATCACTTTAAAAATTGTATGTTGAATCAGTGAAAATATAGCAATTAAAAAAATCGTACGTGAGAGTTCATCCCCGGCTGATAAATAAATGAATGCATCAATCTTGAATGCAATTATTCACGGATACAGTTACTGTCTCGCATAATTATACACGACATTAAAAATGGAATATTTTTGCGCGAGTTGCCCGATTCGTGGATTGGTGAGAGTTTCGAGATTCGAGAAACCATATTACACATGCCTCCGAGGCAAAAAACATATATGCGTGAGAGATTTTGTTAAAAACGAGGAGTGTGTGAAAGGCAATCGTGGTGGAGAGAGTTACGAGATCGTGCGCGTACATGCACGAGGGAGATAAAAAAGGAATCTTACACGTAAAGAAAAAATATTCACGTGTACGTGTGAGACGACGAAAAAAAAGACCCGTCGAAAAATTATATTTACTGAGAGAGGGAAGAGGAGAGAGTAAAAAAAAAAGGACGAGAGTTAAAAAGGAGTAATCTGGAATGTGAAAGAAATAACGAGAAGGGGAAAAGAATTATACGAGCAAAAGTTGAATGAATGAATGATAACGAGAAATTAGGAGCAACGAACGAAAGTAGAAATATGAACGATTAATAAGCTCCAAAGATTAATAACAATATAAAATAAAAAATAAATAACGAATAATAGAGTTGCTCAATTAAGTCCTTGATTTAAAATTAATTTAAAATCACGAAAAACGAGACAAAAGGACGGGAATTAGAGAAATTATACTACAAAATGAGAAATAAAGAACGGGAGATTGTGAAGAGTAACGTGAAACGGGAGGGGAAGAGCCAGAAACAGTAACACCGAAAGAGCGAGAACGAAAATTATAGTTTGAGAAAGAACGAGAGCGCTAGAAAGAGAAATAGAGAACGAAAAAAAAAATAATAGAACAGTGAGAAAGAAAAAGAACGATAGAGAAAAAATGCTATAGGTATGTAATGATAGAAAAACCGAAAGAACGAGAGAGAGAGAGAGAGAGAGGAAAAAGTATGAGAGCGAGATAGTAAAAAAGAGCAGGAGGGAGTGAAAGAGTGAAAAAGGAGAGAGGGAGACAGCGAGAGAGCTTGAGGAGTCTCGACGGTGCGAGGGATCCCGGGCTCTGCCACGGTTACGAGCACGCCAGTTCGCGTCGAGCATCGAGCGAATGCGCGGCATTCTTCGTACTCGAACGTGTCTCGAATACCCGACGATACACAAACTCAAAAACTCCGTGGATCGTTTTTTATACGAAACTCTCTTTTTTTTTCATTTCACTCTTCCACTCTCATTCCTCTCCTCCTTCATCATCGCTCATCCTTTCTGCTTCTCACTCCGGCTCGCGCTCATCCTTGCTCAATAAAAAAGTTCGTTCGGGTGTTTGCGAAACGCTGAGCAAAATAAAAGGCTCGATACGCGATTGTGAAAAAAAAGGTTCCGAAAAGAAAATTTCGAGTTTTGCCAATTGCGTAAAACATATTTATTCCGAGAGTCGCGTGCGCGAGCTGCTTTTCGATCGTTCCTCGAATATATTTGTTGTCCTGTGTGTTGTGAAATTCGAGGAGGAGGGAAAATATTTTAATGCAGAAATATATACAGAGGATGAAGCGCTTCTGAAACATCGTCTGCGGACTCTACGGGGATCCTCCCACGCTCCGCGAGGATTTTCCTGCGAATGGAATATTTCTCACAGGTAGATCCGAGACCACTGAAAATTTTCCTCGCTCGATTATATTTCCCTCGGCAGGGATAAAGTTCGAAATTTTTCACATTCTCGCAGACACGTACGGTTTGCGAGATGTTCGCCTCTCTGCAGAAAAGTTTTTGAATATTTATCTTTTTTTAGGGAAATTATACACGGAATTCGCTAAAAATTGATAAAGAGCTCCAAGAATAAAAATAATAATGATAATAATGGTAATAATACAATTAAAAAATGAACATTTCTTTTGACAAGAAAAAATCAGTTCTTTTTGTGCAGAGTTTTCAGAGGCTTAGGAGCACGTACAGCTTTATTGGAATATTTCAAGGAATTTTTTAAAATTATTCAGAATTAGACACGATTTACAAAGCTCTCAAAATAACGAAAAAAATGTATGAATTTTTATTACAAATGTGTACAGTTTTATTGATAACGTAGCAACGAATGTTTTCGTTTTAAAGAATTCTTCCGAGGTTGAAAAAAAATTCATCGAACTTCAAGGAAAATAAAAAACTGACGATAAAATTTATAAAGCGCTGTCCGCAGCGAATTCCTTCGAATTTTTAAAACATTTTATACACAATTCAGAGAAAATTTCTTTGATGCTTCATGCTGCGTACACAACGTTTCACATTATCAGAAAAATTGCATTTCCAGAAGAAGAAGTGTTTATTTTTTTTTTTCTCGCATATGCGGTATGAAATTATTTTAAGCGGAAGCAAAATTTCCACACCTTTTTGGCAGTGTGTATTTTGAAAGGTATATAAATATCGTATAGACGTGTTATCTGTACAAGTAGATGGAAAGCCAGTAGTGTTAGCCGGGTCGATCGGACAGGCTGGCACTTTCTACTTCTTACTACGAAGCGTCCCGTTTCTCGTTTCGCAACGGCAAAATAAAAGAGAAAGAAGCAGAAGAAGATACGAATGCTCTTGGCAATGAAGAAATGAGGAAGGAAAAGTCAGACCGAAAAATAAAGACTTATATTTTTTATAATAAAAATTGATAAAGAGAAAGTATCGGAACGGCAGAGTCATTGAAAATATTCCTAATTTTTCTGATTTCTTTTTCTTCATAATGATATGGTGAGAGAAAAAGATTGAAGAGTAAAATGATTTATATTTTTTCAAAATTGATAACGCGACGGAGAAAGTATCTTGTCAGGAAAGCGATCAAAAATGTTCATAATTTGCAAATTTTTATTCGATCTAATGATTAGATACAATAATTAAGAAAAATAAAAAATATTGATTTATCTTTTTTTAATTGAGAGAATGACAGTGAAAGCTTATCGAGACAGCAGAATAGTTGAATATTTTTTAAAATGTTTTTATTTAAAATTTTCTTTTATACGATTAGAAAAGATTTAAAATAAATTTTTAAAAAATCCTTAATTTTTGTTGTCTAAATTTGAAATTCGATGACGGCGATACACTATAATTACAGAAAGTTATTAGAATTTTGAAAATGTTAAAGACAATATATTTTTCCTTTATTTTGGGTCACATCTATTCTCCTAGAAGACTGCGTCGTCGCGTCTCGCTCCTTCTCTCCCCCCGCGTAAATAATATCCGAGAGAATAAAGATCTTTTATTACTCGCGACGTTGCACTCCCGAGGAAGAAATTGCTTTCACATTTTCCGATATTTCTAAAACTTTCATCCGACAATCTCTTCTACCTCGTCGACTTTTTGGATCCTCCCGAAAATTTGTTCGCGATGCAAAAAGTTTTTTGCGTGAACGAAAATTTTTTGACTTTCAATTTATTCGGATTGATCTGAAATTTCGGATTGGAAATTTCATATCGCGTAAAAAATTATTTCCGCAATTATAATCGACGAATTTTTATCAAAATTTTTTGATTACGATAAATGCGACGAGTTGAAATGTTTTTTTCCGAGCATTTCCTCTCCACGAGTTCAAACTCTCGTTTTAAATAATTAACGCGAAAAAAGAATAGTCTATTGTTCATAACGGTACAAATTAAAGAGTTTTTTTATCCCTTGTTATGCACTTGTCACGGTTATCGAAGCGTGCGGAATTTCTCGCTGCAGGCAGAGCGAGAGAGAAAATTCCATCTGTTCTGACAGCCTCAGTTCGACAATGTACGCGGAGAAATTTTCACATTGAGAACCGAGTATCCGTTTCCATCACAAAAGAAAATGCGATACCTATTATTCTCTTTATAATTTTATTTCATCAATCGTTTTTCGCGTTGCACAAACAATGCCAATATTAATAGTTAAATTCACTGGAAGAAAAATCAATCACATAATTTGTACTCAAAAGTGATACGCTAACAATGAATTTAACACGAATATAAGTACTATGATGTTAAAAATTGTTCCTAAATTTATAGAATAGATCAAAAGTGGAAACTGTTGAATCCACTTTTGAAATGATTTCTCTTTAAAATCCTCTCCAATGAACTCCAGAGAGATTATAACACTGAGACATCAGAATCCATTTCTATCAGAGAAGAAAATATCAATTACGTATATCACGTGATCAAATTTTTTCTGTAAAAAGCTTTTATGTTTTTATCGGTGTAAAAAAAAATCGATGACAAAAAAATGGTTTAGAAAATATGAAATAAAAAGATGTTTATAATTTACATGGTATATTCAATTAAAAATAATTACTTTTGAGAGCGTAGATTTTTTATTATCCTAAATTCATTTACAATTTAAAAAACACTTAAATCCTTCGCTCGAAAATAGCAAATATGATTGTTTTTACATGACATTAATTTTATTTTTTAAAATAATGTCGCCACAAGATAACAGGTTTTGAAAAGTTACGAGAAGCAAATATTTGCAAAGCTACAATACGAATGTGACTTAAATATTTTTCTTCGCATCATATACTTTGAACGTACTATTGTAAAAATGATGAATTTTGACAGTAGATAAACTTTTCTTGTCGATTCGAATGAATTTATGTATATTTATAACCAAAGTAAACAGAAGATGCAATTTATTCACGCATAAATCATTAGTAATCAAATTTTGTATGAATATTTTATTCTTATTTCCATATTCATCTGTACTCTATATTTTTCAAGAAAATATTTCGATCCGAGAGATGAAGTCTGAATCGACACAAGGCAGCTTCAGATTTTTCCTCGCGTTCGAGAATTCCATTTTTTTCCTTCCATAATTACTTTTCTCGCGACACAAATACTCTCGATCTACGAAACTCTCGAGAGCACAAAGATCGAGTGGCGCAATTTTCTATTCCGGAAAGAGAAAAGTGTGTCTTAGTACGGTGAGGAAAGAATTGATAGAAGGATGTGTCGTGTATGTATTTTACGAGAGATAAAAATGTATAGAGTCGTGAACTCGAGAGCTTCTCACTCGTGGCCCTGCTCTCATTTCGAAACCGGGAGCAATATATTTCTAATACGAGTTCGATTCTCAAATATAAATCATTTTACGCACACGAGTGAAAGTTAACAAGTTTACTTTTTATTTTGGATAGTAGAAACTGATAAACGGAGTGCAATGTTTTTTGATGCAATGCAGATAATGTTTTTATATGTTTTTTATTCATTACATAAAAAAAATTTGTTTTTCATTAGAGTAATTTATATAAATTTGCGTTACTTCATTTTGTTTTATTTCCTGGTTAAGTACAATTTGTGTTTTTAATCTGAAAGTTTCTTATACAAAGGATTTTTAATTTTCTTCGTTTCGAAAAAACGAAGCCATCGATTGCAGGGAAAACATTTCACGTGCGATGTTTGGTTAGATAGTGCTGAATGGAATGGAGACCGAAGCGTATTTCACTAACCCCGCAGCGACAGGATCCGGCTCGAAGTATCGACGACGCAATCTGCGAATGTCAAACAATAGCCAGAGGTAGAAAAATGTGGAAAAAAGGAAAGGAAAGAGAGACGAGAGAAGAAGAGACAGAAAAAGAGCAAAAGATTCCCTAAAGCAACGAAGCTATCCACAATTCCGACCAATTCCTTGAATATCAATGGCAAATGTAGATTTTGAATATCAAATTGAATATTCATTTTTGGGAAACCATGCTTCTAACTAAAAAAAACATACATGAAATCATTACCTATATCAATTCTACCCTCATGTTATAACATGTGTTGTGATTAAAATGTTTATAAATTGTGTTTGGAATATAATTCGCAACGAATGTCTTCCGTTTTACAATTATTATTGTTTTTATGACTCGATTTAATATTAATTGTTGGTATGCAACGATATCGAGGAATGAGCAAAGGGTACTTCATGGCACTACCTAGTTGGAAACTAAAAATGACTTTTTCCACTGCCCTCTGACGATACAGGACTCTCACAATATTTTCCTAAAAACAGTCTTTTCGAAACTCTCATACAGTTCAGACCAGCATTGTGCAGAACAGATTCATTCCATGTATGCACCAATTTTGTAATAAGCGAAGTTTCCTATAAAATATATAAGTCTCCAATAGGTTATGGGCCCAGAAAGTAAAAATTATAATAAAATATTTTCTTAAAAACAGTCAGTCGTTCCCAAATTCTCACACAGATCAGACCACCATTGTGCAGAACAGATTCATTCTATATATGTACCAATCTTGTAATAAACGAAGCTTCCTATAAAATGAAGTTTCGAGCAGGTTGTGGGCCCAGGAAGTCAAAATTATACCAATATTTTCCTAAAAACAGTCAGTCGTTCCCAAACTCTCATACAATTCAGACCAGCATTGTACAAAACAGATTCATTCTATACATATAGGTACTAATCATGTAATAAACGAAGCTTCCTATAAAATAAAGTGTTCAGCAGTTCAGCAATATTTTCCTAAAAACAGTCAGTCGTTCCCAAACTCCCATACAGTTCAAACCAGCATTGTACAGAACAGATTCATTCCATATACATACCAATCTTATAATAAACATAGCTTCCTATAAGTCTCTAACATTATTCAAAAGTAAAAGATTTGGAAATTCGTATCATATGTGCCGAATACTTTTGACGCCTCTCGAAAGTGTACGAACCAAAAAACTCTTGGTTATTCATAGAATATGTAATATTCCAACAAGTAAACATTAACGAGGAGTTTTAGCCCAGTTTCGGTCATTCAATGTAGTCAGAAAGTATTTAGCAATTAGTCTTGAGTCATTTAATATTTAAAATATGATTATAATTAATAATACCTGTTAAATTTATTATCAAAACCCAAAACATTTTTTTGTAAATTATTCTTTGCCAATTAAATTCCATCAATAGAGAGCACGATGCTATTACTCTCGTGTACAACACTGCATAATAACACGAGCAGATCCAGCAAACCCTAACTATCCATTGAACATTACATAGTGTTTTAAAATATAAACACATTGTGGATTAGTGAGACGAGGCGGAGTACACTTGCCTCTGTGTTCAACGACCGGCCCGCCTTTCCTTTCCTTTGTCAATCTATATTCATGGCTCTTTGTGTAACGGGTTTAGCAGCACGTTCAAACATTCCGCTGACTTCGCCATTCGAAATTACTCGCTATCGAATTTATTTTGCATTTAATATACACCTTCGTTTAAAAACTCATAGCTCCTTTTTTCCGACCATGCAATATTTTAATAAATTACGAATCGCAAATAATTTTCCATTTAATCATTGAAAGAGCCACAAAGTAATTAATAGAAATTGCGGTGGAAAAAAGAGAAATTTTTGTACACCGAGTATGAGAGAAATATTGAAAGATATCCAAACAAATGCGTGTAATTCAATGGAATTTATTATTGGAAGATCCCCTCGGGCATGTTGTTAAAATAATGGACTATTCCATTGAGTTTATCTCGAAATATTAAAACATTGAAATATTCAATACGGAAAGATGATAAATTTTAATTAAAAACCTTTTTAATCAAATGCACACAAAAGTATAGTTTCAATGAACTCGGGATGATGAAACATCTCGAATTTTTCTCTCAGCCCGTATGAACGAAATGATGTGAAATGCAGAAAAATTGTTGATCGTTTTTAGGTAGAATCGCCTATATGTATCAGAATGTGTATACGTTCATGCAGTGTGCAAACTGTGCTTGCACGTGCAAAGTACTCTGGTAGCGAGTTGAGCAACGTAGAGATGGAGTGGTGCCAGATAAATAGAGAATTAGCGAGAAGAACGTGGGGTTTGTCGAGGCTTGGAGAGAAACCGAGATGGAATTATCTACGTTCTATTCAACGGCCTAGCTCTAGCCGCACGTACACATGGAACCAAACGCGAGCATATACATATGCCATTACAATGTATAACGAAAACACGGATGTCAATAGCGGGGAATGGAGAATGAGAGAAAATAGCGCTGACAGTGGGAAATCGCGGTCGAAACATGTCGACGAATAATGGAATTGAGGGACTGCAATTTAATACCGATTATGCAACATGCGAAACCCGCACCGAGTCAGCTGTACGAATATGAATCCCAACGCTATTATTAATTGTTTGATTCTGTTCGGTCAAAGTGTTCGGATAAACCACGTGACCAATGCACGAAGGTTGCTGCAAATCGCAATTGGTTTAATTCATTTTTGTTTGCAGTACACGTGGATTACATTTTTTTAGTGATACTGTAGGGACCCATAGTCCCTCTCACTCTCGTCAGTAAAATCGAAAAATAAATTTTCACCAGGATTTTCATTCAATTTTTATCCATTCAAATTTTCGTTTTCTTTCACTCTCTGTCACAATCATAAACGTTGTTGCTGCGAAGTACGCTAATCCTTGTCCATCCGTTCTTTTCCATTACACTCAATTTTTCCGTTCAATACAGTACGCATTTTTATGTATCATGCAGCACACATTTTGCCTATCCCTTCCAAAGGTATAGCGTCGGAGGACTTGGTCAAAAATTGAGTCAGTTAGCACCGGACACTCGCACAGCGAACAAAATTTTCAATCCGAAGAGAGCTACTACTTATTTATAATTCTTGTTATCAATAAACTTGTTATAAAAGAATTTCATATTTTCTGTTCATCATTTCTTTAAACTCCGAACACGTCAGCCACCAAAATATCAAAAAATAATCTTGGCTCGTGTCAATGGTGTTCATTAAAGGTCTATGCTTCCCTTTTAAGGCGGTTGCAACTCGGGAACTATACATAAATGAAATAAAAAATCTGATAAAATTTGTATCGTCATATTTTGGGTTGAAGAACGCAATCACCAATTTTTCTTAAATTCTTAAGATTTCAATTTCGGTAACCAACCTCCTCAAGGATGTATTGTTTATTTAATTTTTCACGAAAGTGATTTTTCCATGATGAATTGATGGGATGCTCCCTTTATTCTGTTACAAAAATGAAATTTCATAGTATTGTCGTTCAGAATGATTTTTTAGCAGATTCTTACGAATTTATAAATTCCTATATTATTTTTTTTTAATGAATACAAAAAAATGCAGACGCAACTTCTCAAACTCGGTTATTAACATTGCCCACGTGTTTTCTCGAGAATTCTGAAAGATGAAATTTTTTTATTTGTGTTAAATCGCACCAGTAAGATAAAAGAGTACAACGTACATTTAAAGGCCAATTACGTAGCAAGTAGTTTGCAGACTAAAGGTAAACAAAAAAATTTCCATCGCGTATAGAATATAGTAGCATATTATATAAAACTTTAAACACGTTTATCTCAAAGCTACAGTTTTGACACTGGCCGCCAACTTTATTTCAACAGACCTTGACCGATTAATTTGACGTTTTTATGATGGGTGTAGAATTATGTTATTGATTAGAATATATAGAATATAAAAAAAATTTAACATAATTTTTAATTTTAGTTTTGATATAAAACATTCTTTATATCAAGTATTTGTTAAAACAATCAAATTATTCCTTAAATATGAACAATCTTCGAAATGCATTAAAAATACGTTTTCGTTTTTTTACTTCTTACAATTTCTACTCATCTTTTTTTTAAAAATGGTGAATCATTATTTCTCACTTTTAAAACGCTTTGCACCTTTTTACTATTGCATTAAATTACAGTTTTGAGTAACGAAATAATTATACCCAAGATTTGAGTATATCATTGACCCAGAATTTTCACAAAATTAAGAGAGCAGTAAAAAAAATTTTTTAAATGTAGCGCAAATTTCTACTCATTCCACAATTTCATCTTTTCCGCGAGACCAAAGATACAGCTGTGCGAAAAAGGAACGAGGTGGAAAGGATCGAGAAGAAAAGCGTAACGATGGAAAGAGAGAAAGAAAATGATGAATTGCACCTGGCGAGCTGAACTGAGCTGAAATCGCGAAAAACGAAACGCGGAGTTCGTACGTGTGAATTCATAAAAAAAAAACAATTAAAAAAACCGGAGAACCAACAACGTGTGTCCGGCTGTACCAATCGCCATCTCTCACCGACTCCGAGCACAGAATTCACCTTATCCCAGGCCATTCGCGCGCATACCGTGATAGTTATTTAAACCGTGACGCAATTCTCGTTTTTACACGGATGCACGCACACGTTCGCGGACCCAGAACGGATATCGTTGTGTTTAGTTGACCGTGCGAGAGGCTCTCGGGCAAAACGAGCCTCTTACACATCAAGGACTCAAATATAATCTTTATCTTTCTTTTTTTACTTCATCTTCTTTCTCTTCATCTTTTCATTCTGTTTTCATTTATCTTTTTATATACGGTCTTCATCTTTACATCTTCATTTTATTTTTCTTCTTCATTTTCACGTTTTTTATTATTTTAACGATTTTTCTATTTTTTCGTTTACGTCCTGCTGTACTTTTATTTTTTCTCTTTTTTTTCATCGTTTTTTCGACTTTTTGTGTTTCGATTCATTATTATTTTGTCTCTATCGCTTCTTATTATATTCTGTTCGCCATATCTTCTCTTTATTGTTTGTCAGTAAAAAACCCGTGTGCGAGATTTAATCGTCTTTCCTAGAAATTTGTTGGTACGAATGAATAATAATCTCTGATAAGTGTGCAGTGAATCTGCAAATCCAGAGTTACTAAACTCAGCTATCTTCGATTCGAATATTTTTCTTCATTTATCATGTGGCATCAAATATTTATTATTCTAACTTTGTGACCTCGAACGATACGTTAACCAATGTGATGCTGTCTCTTACGTGCAGGATTTGAGTACAATTGTGGAAATTGATACATTCAGTAGAAAATTCGTTCTCTTTACAAAATTATCATTAATGTGAGCAAAATATATTTTTTTTTTCGAACGGACGCTTGTCAATTTTGACGCTTGTGTCATTTTCGATGCAAAAATAGATATTTCCATGACGATTACGAATGGACTAGTCAGAATTATCCGAAAGAAATTCCTATACATTAAGCATCACAACTCCATTTTTAACTTTAAAAAATTATCATCCATGTAGAAGATATTATTTTCTTATTTTTCGAATGGACACTGGCACATGTCAAATTTCATGCTCGTGTTTTTATTTTCGATGCAAAAATTTCTATTTCCAAAACGATTGCGAATGGACCAATCACAATTATTCGAATGTAAAAAATAAAAATAAAAAACATCACAACTCCATTTAGATTATAAAAAAATTCCATTGTATGGTATTACTGATGTTTTTTGATTTTATTTTCTTTTGACTTTTTTTCATATTTGTATTATCCTCTTTCCTGCAATAAACATATTTTTCTTCTACCTTATTTTTTCTATTTCGGCGAATATTCTTTATCTCCTCGTTCGTCATTCTTTTTATTTATTTTATTTTTCCTTCCGTCCTCTATTTCTTCTCGATCTTCTTATTTTAATCCTCCTTTTCATGTTGATATTCTTCGTTTTTTTTTATCTTCTCAGAGCGTGTCCCATTCGCTCTCAGCAGCGAATTTCCTCGAGGGCTCCGTTCTCGATGAGAACTTGAAAGATCTCATCCTATCAATCTTATTCACGTGCGTGTTCCTCGTGCATATATTTACCTCTGCTCTCTGTGTGTGGGTGCACGAGCACTCGCGGAGGGGCCTTTTTGTCAGTGACAGCCACTCGCATCCTTGGCAATTATTGCTCGTGCGTGCACACGCGGCTCAGAATTCCCGCGTGTCGGTGTGCGAATGGAGTGAGGATAGGTGTGTGAGAAAACGACTGAAAGTCTCTCTCGTACGCCCTCGGTACCGAATGGTACCGCGCTTAGAACCGGAGATGACGATAACGAGCTGGCCTCGTGCAAGTGCCTCCGACACACGGCTCTATCATTGTTATTATCGTATCTCGCATTATTGTACTTATACTATTTTGAAACTGCCCAGATGGCCGCTTATTACCCGAACAGTCGAACATTCTCTTTCCCATTGTAATCGTCCGGATAATGATATTGATGAGCCCTCGTGCGATTGTTTTCGAGAACTTTGGCTGCAGGATTTATCCTGGATTCAAACTCCTATTTCGGTTCGTTGCTTCTTTTCCTGTTTTCGTTACGTTGTATTGTGTTCATTTTGTTTGGACTTGGTTTGAAAAAAATGATTTTTATGCACTTTCAGCACGGATTGCTAAAAAATAAAAATTTGAAAATAACATGAATCCCAACATGATGCCTTTACCATACTGGGCTTAAAAGTTGCATAACAAATTTACATAATAAGTGATAGTATTTTTAGGAAAAATTTGAAGAAAATCGATGGCTACGTGTTTTTCAAAAACCAACATTTTACATTTAGAACTTAAATATCTCACAGTGTTACGGTTTTTATACTTTTGTAGCTTCTTTTTCTAAAAGTGCGTTTCAAGACAAAAATTAAAAAAATTTTTGATCGGATCATTTTTCGCGAAGTTATGGGCATTCAAAAAAAATGTACCGTTTTTTTTTTTCAAAAATCCATATCTCAGAAGTGGCTATTCAAAAAAAAGCTAAAAATTGGCATGGAAGCCTCTTTCAATAGATATGTACTGAAAAATAATATTATAGAGAAAATCGGACACGCGAAAGTTAAATTATTATATTAAAATATTACAAAATTAAACATAAAAAGATTCCTAAAATTACAAAATTCACAATAAATGAGTAAAAAATTCGATGCGAATTCAATTCGAATGTTTTGTAATTATTTTTACAGTTTTCGAATTAATTTTGAGTAAAAAATTCGAACACCAATTTGCATGAGGCAGTTTTTAATTTGCATAGCGTAAGTAATAATTAGTCAAGATTTATGCGAATTGCAGTAATGTCAAAAGAGACTCGTAAAAAAAGAAATGGAAGTTACAAAAGTTTACGCTTTTATGCGGAGAGGAAAATGATTTTCTTTTGTTTTCGTGGGGATGAGCCGTTTCAGTAAAATTATTTCGCAAAGTCTTCGCGAGTATAAAAGTTATAGGGGATCGTGTACAGTTATAACAAGTTAAAATAAAACACAAGAATGAATAATTAGCATAAATCTGGACGAAGCTTGCCTTGACCGTGACGAGGATGAAATCCGAGTTAACTCGTTTCTCGTGTCCTCGGGAATTTAAAAACTTTCATTGAAAAGTTTCTCAATCAATTTCGCCTCGGAAAAATTTCCCGCCTCCTGCTCGAAATTATTTCTTGTTTGAGAGACAATAAAAAATCACGTTGAAGAGACAATTGAAGCAAACGCATTCATGTAAAATCAAAATGTAAAGATACCATAAAATTTTGATTGCGAAATGAATAAAAATAAAATAAAAATACTCTAAAAAATTTGAATTTCAAATTTCCAAATCTCGGTTATTGATAAAATTTTTGAAAACATTCAAAAAGTTGAATAACTCGGATTACAATTTCA
The DNA here is from genome assembly GCA_030522605.1 of Cremastinae sp. B BG-2022a. Taxonomy (NCBI): domain Eukaryota; kingdom Metazoa; phylum Arthropoda; class Insecta; order Hymenoptera; family Ichneumonidae; species Cremastinae sp. B BG-2022a. The sequence goes on along the minus strand of JAPYYX010001210.1, from coordinate 1,010 downwards.
ATTGAGAATTTTAATAAACATTAAAAATAATTAAAATATCTCAAACGGGAAATGAAAGCCCCGGTCGAAAAACAAATTATTTTTTTTAAGTTTCGAAATAATTCAGCTCTCATGCAAATTCCGCCGATATGGACGCTACAAAGTAAAATTCCGGAGATTGCGCGGGGGGGGGGGGACGATCGGGCTTAGAGCTTCGACCACTTTGTAGCGAACGTGTTCCAATTTTGCCGGCGCGTCCTCTCCGGTTTCCTCTCATTGCGCGATCGTGGAAAACTCGATTACGTTCCCACAAACGCTCGCGCGTTACAGCCTCTTGCGAGGCTTTTCCCGCTCGGTGAGAATACACGAGATAAGTAAAATGAGAAAAAAGTTGCTCCCCTGCCGAGGGGACGAGGCGAATGCTCCGAGAGGAAAAAAAATGAAAATGAAGGGAAAATTACCGCGCAGGGAGCAAATTGACCGCTTTTTAATGCTGAAGAGAAAAAAAATACATAAAACGGAATGTGCAGTCTGAGATTTGATAACCTACACGAGTTCCTATACGTGGAAAAGGATTTTTTCTATTTTTCCTGAAACGTGAGCTCGAAATAAAAATAAAAACAAATTTCGCGCGTGAGAATTGTTTTTTTCGAGAATGTTCAAAAATTCCAGTTTTATATCGCAAACACGTATTTCTGCGAGGAAAGATGTCATTTTCTAATTTGTTATCGAAAATTTATTAATATTATTTATTATTAATTTATTAATTGATTATTATTATTTTAAAATGTTCATTTACATTTATATTTATATGTGTTATATACAATTATAGGGGAGGGGAGAGCAAAATGGGGTACGGAGGGCAAAATGGGGTACCCCAAAAATTTGGTGAAAATTTACAATATTTCAAATTTTGATAAAATTTAATACCGAATAGTCTTTTATTTGCTAAGAACATTATATTTGGTGATTTAAAAACACGTTTAAACAAAAACTAAAGCGAAAAATCAATTAACATAGCAGATCGAAAA
>JAPYYX010001209.1:10730-39933 GCA_030522605.1 Cremastinae sp. B BG-2022a | reverse complement strand
ATTTAAAGCTCAGTTGTCAATATCAGTTCATGTAAAAACCGTTCAAAGCTCGGTTGTACCGTAAAAACTATAGTAAATTCCTACATTAAAACAGATTTTGATAACACGCTCAAGGTATAAAACGAAATGAAAAATGTATCTGTCAAAAATCTGTCATCAGATATCAGTTCATCCCAAATATATAGTTCAAGCTCAGCTGTAAATTAAAAAGACAGTGTAGCCTGTAGTAAATGGTTGTGATAGGAGACACGTTGCTGCAGAGTGCACTGGCCTGAGGAATCGTTGAGGAGACGCGGGGCGTCCGGGGCTCAGTCGATGTGTTCGCGGCGAGGGTGGATGGTCACGGGAGAGGGATGGAGGACGATGAATTCACGGGGCGCGGAAGGGTAGGACGGAGGAAATGGATCGATATAGTCTCAGGGGGTGGTTTTGTGTTGGTACGCTCCTCTCTCCTCGTATAGTTCTCCTCTATCGCCTCTGTGTCCTCGGTAACGCCGACACCTTGCGGACGAAGCTTGAAGTTACCGCGGATGACTGAAGGAAAAAGCGCACGCATTCGGGGTTGGTTCTCGCGTTGCCTCGGCGAGCTCGGCCAGTTTGATGTCGTGCGAACGTCGCGAACGTTGTCGACGTTCCTGTCGATAAATAACAAAAAAAAATAACAACAATTTTTCATCACGCGAACAAATGATGAACTTTGTTAAATAAAAAAAAAGTGCATTTTTTAAAAATTATCTTTATTTTCCAAATCGCGAAACGTTCGACAGAAACTTCCGTCCAGCCGTCCGTCCACGCATCCTCTCACGTTGCCATGTTCAATCGTACGAATAGCGTGGAAAAAGCAACGACGCCGGCTCGACACTCCTTCAACCCCTTCTCGGCGAGTTCACGACGTCCACGCGCCTCGGGATGAAAACAATCTCGCTTGACAGATGATCGGTAAAGGAGGAATAACGATGAAAAAATTTGTCGCGACGTTGACAAACAAGTGGTGCGAGTCAACGTTCACTCGGGCCCCCGATTCGTCCAAAAAAGTGAAAAACTCAACGACGTAGTGAAAATCGTGTAAAACCAGTTTTTCCTCGATCCTTATACCGATCTCGTAAATTCTCAAAACCAAAAAAAAATTCGATTTTCCAAAAATTTAGGTCAGTCAACCTCGCAATTTTTCATCTCTTCGCTCTTTTTCTACCAGCGATCCTGACCCCAAGATTACGATTTCGCACCCAGATAAACACGATGCACTCCGCGGACAGGGACGAGTGATAAAAAAAATGTGAGGTCGCGGGGAGTGACCCTCATATTCGCGAGACAGAACACGCTGAGAAAAAACAAGGGGTCGTTGATTCAATCAGCGTCGACGCACGCTGGGACACACAAACGCACACACGTTTACATCCGTGGATGAAATTTGAGAAACGCTTGCGCATTTTCTCGACTTTCCTTCCTTCATTTTTTCATGCTCGTCTTTCCTCTTATGTACATCTTATATGCACATAAGAAATACATATATTATGTACTTAAATATATATACAATACATACATATGTATTTATGTATACATTAATTGCACATATATGTGTATATTATACATAAATAAGTATACATAAACACATATATATGTATTTATGTATTATATATATGTATTTAAATATATACATGGATATATGATATAAAATATTTTACATTCTTGTCTCGAAATCTCATTGAGAGAAAATGATTCTCATTCCGGTCCTGAACTTTTTATCCCTAAACACGCGTCCATCGATCCAGGATTATTCTCCTCGCTTTTTCATTAAAGTCGAAGAGATGAAAATTTAGCTGTCAAAGGAGGGAACGAAATTTCTCGGGTGGAAAATGGAGTGATGAATAAAATAAAGGAACGGAGGACAATTTTCTCTCGTATTATAAACTTCTATTATATCGCAAGTTCGTTCCGAATCCACGGGAAGATTGAGAATTTCTTTTTAGGATTTTTTTTATCGTTATTTTTGTTGTTGCATTTTAGGAATAAAAATTCAGGAGATCGTCGACGGAGGACAAAGGTCGAAGCGTGGAAAGGAATTTTATTTTGAATGGCTTGCAAGCGTAAACGGAAAAAGACTTCTCGACGAGTCTATGGTGTGATTAATGATCGTGGAATGATCGCGTATGACGGCTCGAGCCGCGAGAGACCGAGGAGCGATGGCAGATCCGAGAGACTCGAAATTTTTGTTAAAATTGAAAAATAAATATTCGAGCGAGTTCGAAGTCGGCGCCGGGGAAAATCAAGTGCCGAGACGGATTTATTTGTTTACCTGTCGTGACTGTTAGGTGAAAACGCTCCCCCTCGCTTGTATGTGTATGCGAAAAGAGCGCAATGCGGTAACGAGAGGAGAGCGAAAATTTCGCGATCTTTTCTTCGCTAGAGTTCGGAGCGTGTCTCCGAATCCACCGACAAATCGACCACTTCCCACTGATGTAGCCGACGTATATACCCCCGAGAGAGTCTCCTTATTATTTATCGCGAGTGGTGGCACGAGTTAAGCTTTCGCGTCTATCCTGCGAGAGCCGAGAGCCGCTCGGCGATGATAGGATACAATCAGCACAATTCTGGCTACAACAAGCTTTTTACTCAGGTACAAAAAGTCTCCCAGACACGACAATTTTCTTGAAAAATTATTTACAACTATTATTTATTATAGTGTATTATAATTTATTGTAATTTGTTATTATTTATTATAATTTGTTATTATTTATTATAATTTGTTATAATTTATAATAATTTGTTATAATTTATTATAATTTGTTATTATTTATTATAATTTGTTATAATTTATAATAATTTGTTATAATTTATTATAATTTGTTATTATTTAGTATAATTTAGGTAAATATTCGGAATTGTATATCAGTAAATCGTATATTATATTATCGCATAGTTAATTAGTATATCAGTATATCGGAAGTAAATACTATAAAAATTGAATTATACGAATATTTGTGTTTTTGGTTCAATATGAAATCTTTTAGCAAATGTATTTCGTATTTTTTCTGGAAGTTTCAGGATCTACGTAAATTCGTGTTTAACACGAGTGACCATAAATTTCTATCTAACACGGACGGACGTGAATTTGTATCCATAAAAATGTTATTCCTGCTTGGATGTGAGTTGCATACAGAATGATTATTTATGAATACTCTTCTATTATGGATGATGCTATGTTCATAAACTAAGATGAACTTTTGAACATGTTTCAACTGAAATTGACAATGACCAATCTTGGAAGTTAAAAATGGTGAAAAATGATAATGATTTTGATGAATTCATGACATTTATATTTGTTTATATTTTAAGTCAAACTAACAAAATTACATTTGTGTATACGTTGAGAGAAAAATTCGCTTGAAATTCTATCAGTTTATTGGAAATTTTTATCGCTACTCCAGTAATGTCTTGAATTTCATGTGTGATCGTTTCAAATGTGGAAGATAAATTCAATGTGGATTCTATCATTTAAAATACTTATTACATTTCAGAATTACATTTCTTCGAATAAAACGCATATTCATTAGAAAATATGCACAATTTATATGTCTCCCAATATTTAATTAATTGTGTTGAAAAATAGTCACTAATGTCATTAAAATCCTTGGTAAATTTTTATCTATTCTTTTTTTGTTAAATCAAATTAAATAAAGTATAACCTTTCAAATAAATTTTATTATTTTTTATAAATTCTACAAATATTATAATTAAAATTAATATAACTAAACTACATTTCTTATAAAAATATCAAATTTTACACACAATTTTTAAGATCAATATCCAATAGTTAGCAATGTAAACGAAGAGAAAATCCGTTCAAACTGCATAAAGCTAACATCCACGAAGGATAATGATATAATAATCTTTACACAGTATTTAATAAAATAAACACTGCCTCTCAAAATATTCCTCGAATATAACTATCTCAATAATCATTTATCCAAGCAAAACTCAATTGAAGTAATAATAACAATTTCTGTACCTCATACACTGGGAACGATAACAAAAGTCTGAAAAATAATAAAGTAAGGAAAAAACAACTAAAAATATCCTACAAATTAACGTAAAAAAAATTGACCCAAATATTTCACATAAAATCCATCAAAATACCTGAAAGAAAAATAATATTAACAATTTACGTCGTACTTTGGGACTAATAAAAAATTTCTCAGAAGTAATATCGAGGTAAAGAAAAAGAGCTTAAAAATAAAAAAAAATCCATTTTGCGACGCAGCCTCGTGCACGTGACAGGGACGACGCTTAAAATAATAATTAATCCGTCGTATGTCGCGTGTGCGAAGGATACGGAGCTTGCACATCTTCCGCTTTGCGCACTGGAATTTTTTTCTTCTCCCATTTTTTTTTTTCGCTCTCTGTACTTTTTTTTTTCTCGCCGATTGAGTGATTACACCTTGACGAAGAAAAAATGAAGAGACTCGCTTCGACGAGGCGTGCATGCTCAATCGACAGTTAATTCTCTCCGTCCCTTTTCATGATAACAATAATAACGATACAATCAATAACAATTATGATTTTTATAGTATCATGGCCACTCGTGACGATATTATTTTTTTTTTATTTTTAGTTCTGATCGAAGATTTTTTTTTCACTTTATGAAATTTTTTTTGTGGTTCCTTGTTAAATTTTTTTTTAAATTATTGCTTGTAAATTATAACTACATCGGAGGTCCTACGACCTCGCAATTATGAAGCAATACGGAAAATTCGATAATCGTACTCCGTTGTTCTTCCTCGCTGATTTTATTCGCGTTACACGATACTCGTGGCTCAAAGGGCTGTGTCATTCTTCCTATCGGTCGCTCGCTCCTTCTCGGTCGGCCACACGGCGATTCGAGGCCGTTGCCACGACTACGAGAGCCTTAAATATATATTTACAAGCTAATTCCTCTCGCCCTTTATTTTCTGCGATCGGGTCGCTGGTTAACAAATTTTTTAAGATTTTTGGTTTGTAATTTAAATTTTTTTTAATATCGTGTTTTTCGGTCTAAAATTAAATTACATTTCGATTTATTTAGTAGATATTTGGTAAAATATTTTGTATAATTTTATTTAAAGATTTTTTACTATTAATAAATAAAATTAAAAAATAAAATATCGACAAACTTTTCTCTCTTAAATTTATTTTTGATATCAAATTATCTGTAGTAAATTTTTTAATTTACTTTTAAAATTTTTCAATGCAGATCTGCAATGTTCGTGGATTTTTACATATGCGAAAAAATTCATCGTACGATTAAATTTCATGCTTCACGATTTTTTTACAAAACTTATTTCTGTCTGTCATTTGTTTTTTTGATTGGATTTCGAAACCGAATGTAAAATTGAACTATGAAATACGTATGTTTATCCGCGAAATTGGATTTTTTCCTCAAATGTACACTCGTTGAAATTCAAAAGAATGGATTCGCAACGGAGGATCTTTATTTAGAGATGACCTGATTAACGAGCGACTCAATGCGCTGATATCGATCCACGTGTGATTCAATCGCGAATTCACGAAGTAAATTTTCATCGCTCTCTTTTTACCTATGAACTGTATAAAACCTTTCAGATTAATCAAGATTAAAATGCTCTCTCGATAAAAATTCAATTAAAATCTTTATCCACAATAATTTTCATTAAATATTTACAAGAAGTGCAAATTAAAAAAAAATATATAAAAAAACAATTTTTCAAAAATTCGTCAAAATTTTGATAAAATTATTTGCTCTATAAACGTAAAAAATATTAAAGTACAAAAAGGTTTCATTTAAAATGAAAATTGTACAAAAATTTATAAATTTTCTATAATAAAGTATATATAATAAACAAAATGAAGGAAAAACATTGAAAATATTAATTTTGATATACGAAGTGGAATGTGTTTTTAAGACTCGTATTTATTTTTTCATGTTCCAGGGTTCGGCCGACTCCAACTATTCGCAGCCGAGCTCGGATCTCTCGCTGGACGAGGAAAAGGAGAGCTTGCGACGTGAGAAGGAAAGACAAGCGTTGAATCAGCTCGAAAAAGCCAGAGTAAGTACAAAAAATCCAAAATAATAAAAAATAAAAAAAATGAATCCTCATAAAATTGTCAAAAATTTTCAAAAAAGTCCCTAACAAAATTCGACATATTCTCAATGAAAAAAAAATCGAAACAAAGCTCAAAATATCCAAAATTTCCTAAAAAAAAATAAAAAAGCTCCAAGAACAAAAAATTCGAAGATGTCTCAATTCATGGAGAACAAATACTCTCATGCATACACATGCACGTTGGATGTACGGATGAATAAACTTATGTGATGAAATGTAGGTCGAATTGGTGCGGAAATGTTTTATTTATAAAGAAACGTGGTCATCAGAAGATACGTAAACAGAAGGGCGAATTTTTCTTCATTCTCGATTCTCGTTTCATCGTTTTTTTCCTCTCTCTCTCTCTCTCTCCTCCATTTCTCTCTTCTGTTTTTATTTCTTTTTTGTCGTCTTTTTTTTCATTTTTTTTTGTAGAGCGTTTGAGCTCTCTCGTGACGTTAAGTCGGTATGTGTGCCAGTGTCACGGGGGTTACGCCCTCAAGTTTTTTTCTCACTTTTTCGTTCGATCGAAAAGTCGATAAAGAGGAATGGACTTGGCCGCGTGCGTGTTAACAAAGGAGAGAGGGAGAAAATGTATCGCGTGCGGATGAGGCATGAAAATAGTTCAAATAAATATTAGACCACGGTCAAAAGTTTTCGGCGGACGTGAGAAAAAACGGATAAGAGATTTAAGATTTGATAAGATAATAAATTTTTCTTTTTGCATTTACATTTTTTTTTTACGAAAAATTTTTATTGTCGGAGGTTGTGAGAATCAGTAATGAATTAAGAGATCGAGTTTTTAGGTTAATGAGATTTTCAAAAATATAATATTTGGACTCACTTCAGAGCAAATTTAAATTTCAAGTTTTTTGAAAAAATATAATTGCAATTGAAAAAAGTAATAAATTAAAAAATCAATTTTTTTCGTTAATGAGATTTTACGTAGTCAAGATATAAATTTTGGTTTTTACTTCAAAGCAAATTCAAATTTCTTGAATTATAAATTGTTCGAAAAGCTTTAATTACATGCAGATTATAAAAATAAGTAAAAAATTAAGAATTCAATTTTTTAGGTCAATGAGATTTTGTAAAAAGCAGTAAAAATAATTTTTGGTTTTACTTCAAGACGAGTAAAAGTCTCAGTAATTATTTAAAATTGGGGCTCTAGCGTTAGCAGGCAGCGAGAATTTTTTACTGCATGAATTAGTTAAAGCCAACCTCGATTCTATAATTACCAAATAATTACCAGAGTCCTTCACTCAAAATCAATACTTTCCAATGTTGAAATGTCATTTTTTTACAATTTTTTTTATTTTTTGGTTACAGGCAAAGCCAGTTGCATTCGCGGTGAGAACAAACGTCAGCTATGATGGGACGGCCGACGACGATTCGCCAGTGCACGGTTCGGCGGTCAGCTTCGACATTCGCGATTTCCTTCACATAAAGGTAAAAAAAAATTTATAAATTTTTTACAAAAATAAAATTTTATTTTTTTATCCAATTTTATAAATTTTACCAACTCATATAAAATTGAATATTTTATTGAGTAATAAAATCTTGGGAAATAAAAATTCTAATAAAGATAATGACAAAAATGAAAAACGAATCATACATTTATATAAATCTGATAAAAATTCATGATCGTAGAAAATTTTTTTCTTTTATTTGAAAAAAATAAAAAAATTTGTTGGAGGAAATATAAAAGATTTAAACGATTTCTTATCGATTACAGGAAAAATACGACAACAATTGGTGGATCGGAAGACTCGTCAAGGAGGGCTGTGATGTCGGATTTATACCGTCACCTGTCAAATTGGAAGCCCTCAGGGCACAGGCGAGCGCGACCAGGGGCACGAAGGGGCTCTACTCGGCTCGCGGAGGCTCTTCCGGAAATCTTGGCGAGAGTGGAATGCCCTCGCGAGGCTCCACACCACCGACGCCAGGTAAACAACATTTTTTTCCTAAGATAAATACAATTTATAAAAAAAAATCGTTTTTTCTCCCTTTTCAGCGAAATCCTTTCTTACAAAGAAAAAATAAATTGCCCTCGTACCAATCTAATTATTTATAAAAAAATTAATAAAATTCTGAAATTAAGAAATTTTTCGAAAAAATTAAAAGAACAGAAAAATGTTCATCAATTCTCATTTTTAAATTTACACTAAAACGTCCCTAAAATTTTTTAAAAATTATATAAGAAAAATTCTTCAATGTATGATTATAAATATTATTTATTTATTTTAGGAGATGACAGCGACAGCCTCGGAAACGTTCGACCTGGAAAAGCCACCCTAACGACTCCACCGGCGAAGGAGAAGCGGAAGAACTTCTTCAAGAAGCCGGTAAAAACTCGAATCTCGAGAATCTGTCTCTCGTCTAGACTCTCTAGACAGCATATTTTTCACTATCTCTTTGTGTATGAAAATTATATAGTACTCGCAATTATTTAAAATAATAATCTCGTAGGCCATAGGACCAAAATTGAAGATCTCTTATCTCGTAGAAATAATTTTACATCTAAACGTAGTGATCAGATAGTCATTAATTTCGTGAGTTTGTTAAATCATTATCAGACATTTTATAAATAGAAAAATCGCTTTTTTCTTATCGTAGCTATATCTTTATCGTAGTTTTAATCTTGAACGAGGCCATTTTAGATTTTGTATTAAAACGCAGATCTTACGCTGACCCGAGACGCGATCGAGTTGTCTTATTTTTTTATTTTTTAATTTCGCAATTTTGAATTCAAAAATTGAAATTTCAAAAAAATAAAATTTTTTTTTTTATACTCAATATTTTTAAATAAATAAATTATTAAACTCAATCACGATCTCTCGTCGCTGCTCGCTTTTCTCAAATCTTTCTTTTATGCCTTTCATAATTTTATTTCTCAATTTAGTGAAATTTTGAAAAAAAAAGAAACTGCAAAAAAACGCGAGAAGAATTCGCTACATGGCCATTAACTGTTTTCAATGTTTCAATGTTTGCATTGCCGTGCGCTACTCACGAAGTCCTACGTAAGTGAGAGAGACTTTAGCTTGGTCAGTGCAATTTGCGCTCAATATAATTATAATTATTATTATTATTATTATATAAAACGATGCGAATATATTAATGATATTAAATTCTTAAGTAAATATACTTGAGATAATGTAAGAAGGAGGAAAAACGAATGAGAATTGAAAATTTGTGATTCGTGACTTTTTTTTATTTAGAGATATTGAAATTTTCAGGAAATGGCGACACCGTACGACGTCGTGCCCTCGATGAGACCTGTCGTCCTCGTTGGACCCTCGCTCAAGGGCTACGAAGTCACGGACATGATGCAGAAAGCTCTTTTTGATTTTTTGAAGCACAAGTTCGAGGGCAGGTGAGCAGTTTTTGAAAAATTTTCGATACAGTAATATAAGACAAATTCATATAAAAATGAGTAATTGCAAAATGACGAGATGAAAATCATTTTGTTACCTCTTTCCTTGCCAATAATGATTTTTGATCTTCTATTTAGACATGAATATTCAATAATATTTACCTATAGCTTATTGTTAATAATAATAATAGTTAATAATTAATATATTATTATTATATTATAATATAATATAATCATATTATAATATGATATAATAATATTATATTATAATATAATATAATAATATCATAATATTAGAATGATATAATATTATATTATATCATTATAATAATTGTAATTATATTATAATTGTTTTTAGTATTCTTGTTCGTAATGAAATGTCACAATTGTAAATTAATTTTGATCTAATATTTGCAGAATTATCATCACGAGGGTAATGGCAGATATATCGTTAGCCAAGAGATCTCTCCTCAACAATCCAACGAAAAGAGCAATCATGGAACGTTCGACGAGCAGGAGCGGCTGTCTCGCCGAGGTCCAAGCAGAGATCGAGAGAATTTTCGAGCTCGCGCGAACGCTTCAGGTGAAGATAAAAAATCAGAAATTATACAAAAAATCTAATTTGCAAACTGAAAATTTTTTCAGAATTTGAAACTATCAACAAAAAAGAGTTGGAATAAAAAATGCAATAATTCTATAACAAATTCGTAATTGACAATAAATAATTAATAACCAAAAAAATAAATAAGGTAAAAAATGTAATTAGTTAATGAAATGATTTTGACGAATAATTAAAATTTCAGCTCGTAGTTTTGGACTGCGATACGATAAATCATCCGTCGCAACTGGCAAAAACGAGCCTGGCGCCGACGATAGTTTACTTAAAAATTTCATCACCGAAGGTGCTGCAGAGGTTGATAAAGTCGCGGGGGAAATCGCAAACGCGTCATCTTAACGTACAGATGGTCGCGGCGGAGAAATTGTCACAATGTCCAGCCGAGATGTTCGATGTCATACTGGACGAGAATCAATTGGACGAGGCGTGCGAGCACGTCGCCGAGTATCTTGAGGCTTATTGGCGGGCGACGCATCCACCGGTCGTCGCGCCAGTTCCAAGAGTCATGCCAGCTCCCGACACGCCTGCTGACGCTTTGCCACCTCGCGTCTCCGCAGGTATTTCACTGAATTACATTTTTTAATTCAATTTAATATTATTAGATAAAAAATCGTGATATGGGACGCGAAACGTTCTTATTTTTTATTTTTATTTTTTAAATCAGTCTTCGAAAATATTTTTCAAAACTTCCCAAAAGATTTATTTTTCATTTTTTGTGGAAAGGTTGAAAGTCTCTCCATTGAAATTTTTACATAAGTTTATTAATTTTATAAATTTTAAAATATTTATTTTTATTTTTATTTTGAGGACGACAATTCGTATAAAAATTTATTCTCAAAAATCCCATAAAATATAAATTAACCAAAAAATTCAGAAATTTCTTTTAGATAAAAATGAGGTCACATATTTTGAACTTTAGCTTGAAATGTCTCCTGAGAGTCTCTTCACTCCTACTCACGAGTAACTTGGAAAAATTTATTTCCGAAAATCCCATAAAATCCAAATTAGCCAAAAAATTTTTTTTAGATAAAAATGAGGTCACGAATTATAAATTTTAGCTTGAAATGTCTCCTGAGGCTTCACTTCGACTCACGAGTAATTTAGAAAAATTTATTTCCAAAAATCTCATAAAATCCGAATTAACCAAAAAAAATTTTTTTATATTTTCTTTTTTTTTTTAAATGAGGTCACACATTTTGAGCTTTAGCTTGAAATGTCTACTCAGAGTCCCTCTGTTGTACTCGCGAGTCCTTCGTGTCCTCTCGTCGAGACCCAATTTCGTTGCAGACTTTCGAGAAACGCGCACACCCCCGCGACTCATCTCCACGAGGAAAGAAAATACCCACACGCTCTTTACTTTACTTCGTATTCTTTTTTTTTCTCTCTTATGCGCCTTCAGGTGGCTACTACGAACTGTACTGCGAGCCAAGAGGTAACCCAGTCCTCTCCTCAAAGGCCTAATTACGTGTTCCACTTTGACTCCATCCTCATTATTATCGTTGTTACAGCAAAAATTACTATTCTCGTTTCATCAAAAAATAAAAAATGGCACAAAAAATGGCAAAATTCGATCCATTTTCAAACCAAATTTTCAAATCCGATTCATCACGCGAATTTCAATTACAAAAATTTTACTAAAAAATCACTTTTTCATAAAAAACTGCACGATAGATAATAAGTCTAAAAAAATTATTACACATAACCAAAATATTTCCAAATTTTTTTTTTTCGATTCACACGATTCGATCTCACTTTTTCTTTCGATACAAAAAAACGCACGTATCGCATGCACTCGGTAGAGGAAATTGGAAAAATTGAAACATGAACAAATTTTCGCATATCTGACACTCGTTTCGCTTGCACAAAAGAAATAGCCACGAATCCATTAAATTTTTTTTTCGTCTTTATTAGAATGGCTCAATGTGTGTTTCTTTTCAGCCGCGATGTACGGATCTCAACACTTGTACCCGCCGCAGTGATAGAGAGACGAAAAAAAAAAATTTTTTAGAGAAAAAATGTGGGCTCTGGCCTTCACCTTCGACTCTCCGCGAGTTAGTCTCGTCTTATAGTGTTGAAACGAATTTTTATTTGCTGCATCTTGTTCGCAACATTTTTCATTCCTTTTTTCATTATTCGCTCCTATTGCAAATTTTCGCCTCGAACGACAAAATGAGAAAGAGAGAAAAGAGCACAAGCTTTATTATTATTATTTATTTTGTAACATCTTTTAATATAAAAACGGCACAGATTTAATTTTAGATTAAGTTATTATTTTTTTCAAAAATTCATGTTTTTATATATTTTTTTATTGTTATTATTTGATATTTTGATGAAAAATGTCAATTTCTCGTTTTTAAACTTTTATTTTTGAAAATTGCTGAAAAGCTCGAGCTCTTTTCTTCTTTTTTTCATTTTTCTTCGTAATTGCTTTCTCTCTTGCCACGAAAGGGTAGAAAATTAAATACAAATTATAGCATTTATTTTTAAAAGTAATGGTTTCATTTCATATGAAACTTGAATTATTTGAAAGAAATAATTTAAATAAAGAAAATTATTTAAACAATTTTTAAACAATAATTAAATATTCACTTAATAAATGAAAAACTGAAATCTCAAATTTCAAAAAAATCAAAAATCTAAATAACAAAAACAGAACAAAACGGCGCGAGCTTCTTTTTCCTTTTTCTTCTCGACTGCTCCGAATCAAACAAAATAATTTTTTTCATTAATTTACCATTAAGTTACCATCTAAAGAAAAATATTTTTTAATTATAATTTTACAAAAAATCGATATTTATAGTCCGTTTAAATAATTTTTATAAAAAAAAACTCTGACTCTCGTTTCTCCAATTTTTTCTTTTTGTTTGTGATTGAAAGTCGTTGAAGCGGTCGCAGCTACGGGTGTCATCAGAAAAGAGGCGAGGTTCAGTGTTAAGTGACGAGTTGACGCTGGACCGGAGCCGCGAGGGGGATATTGTGCGAGTTAGCTCTTTTTTGCTAATTCCCTCCTCGGTTACTGCCCACTACAATTGCCTACTACCAAATACAAATTCTTCTTCTTCTACTTCTTCTGCTACTTCCTGCTCTTCTCGTTCTACTTCTACTTCCACTTCCGCTACTGCGCGACGACGCTGATGCAGAGACAGAAAGAGAGAGAGAGAGAGATAGAGAAAAAGTCGACAGAAAAAAAAATAAAAAAATGATTAAAAATATTTAAAAAAATATTTGCTCTTCCCTGAGACAAATAAAAATATTTCGGGACCAATATACGATGAAAAGTAAAACGATATTGCCTTTGCGACCCCTGAGGATGAATATCCGCAGAGAAAGAGAGAAATAAATGAGAGATGGGAATTCCAAATGAAATGTAAATAATTTTCTTTCCAAGAGATGAATATTACGAAAAAAAAGACCCTTTGAGATATCGCGTTGTAAGTACGAAAGGCTTTGGTGCATGTGAGATCGGGTGAGATGAATTTTTTCCTTCACACTTCATTTTTGAGAATAATTTCGTTTTTTTTTCGTTCCTTTTTTTTATTTCATGCTCATCGTATATTTTTGTTTTTAATTCTTGTCACGAATCCTCTTTGCGAAGATGAGAGATTGAAATTTTTGTTTCGTCACGAAATATTCGATGTTCATCCTTCATGAATAAATTTACGTTTTTTCACGATGAATTTTTGACCTTTTTTTAACTCTTCTCTGTTCGATTTTGTTCTCATTCATCAATGAAACCCCTCACGCCGTAATAAGCCAACCAAGCTCGCAGATGTTTGACCCCAACCCTGCCTAGAGTTTGTTACTAGATTTTTTTGAAGAAAATAAAAAATTGAATTTTAATTGAGCAAAAAAATCAAATCAGAAAACAAAACGAGACGCCTAATCGTCCTAGTCTAGCTGACGCATTAATTAAATAGAATTTTTTTTTAGTTTAGTAACTAAAAATTTTAGGAATAGTTTGAATCATTCCGAGGTCATTAAAAAGTCACTCTCATTGTTTTCGATCATGTAACGATCACTGAAAAAAATTTCGAGACCAAGAAGTCTTGAAGGAACTTTAAATTTTTTTTTGTTTTCTTTTTCATCGAAAAAAAAATCTAGTTGGACAGGACCCAGACCATTTTAATCCCGGAGTTTTCTCTTTCTTCTTTCTTTTTTCTTCTTCGTTGACGTCGCGCGTGCTTGCATGCGATTTGCCGATTCCTCTTGGCACGTGTTGCACGATTTTTATCATCTGTGACGTCTTTTCGTTTAATATTTACGTTTAATTACCATTTTTTATGGGTTTTTTTCTTGATTTATGTTTTTTGTTGGTTATTTTTATTTTTGTTTTGATTTATAATGAGGTCCTAATACGCGAAAAATTAACGAAAAATTAATGGTTTTTATCTTGCTACTGCGATCGAGGAAGTTTGGGTGGCATATTTTAAAATGCTGGAAAAAATTTGTCAAATTTATAGTATTTTAAAAAGTTTATCCAGGAAAATGAATTTTTGTAAAAATTGCAGATTTCGATTATTATTAATATCAATTTTTTATTCGATTTATAAATGATACAAATTTTTACTTTTATAAAATTATCATTTCAAAATAATTTTGAAATGAAAATTGAAATAATGATGACTGCATCATCCAAACTTCCTTTTTTTATCTCAACCGTGACTATTAAATCTTTTCGTAATTAAACTGAAGGTGAAATAATTTTAAAAAATTGTTGAGATGATTTTTCTGGAAATTTCATCAAAAACTTTTTTAATAAAAAATTCCAGATATTTATTATCAAATGTCACGAACAACAATGTCATAACAAATGTTATGGAACGTGAAAAAAATTGTGATTTTTGACAATGAATATCTCGGTCTTTCAAATTTTTACATCTATTTATTCACATATCAAAACATTCTACGATATTCTTATAAAATAAAACCATATATTCCAATTTTATAACAAAATTCCACGTCTTATCAAAATTTCTCAAACTACATTCACACTCGAATTCAGTCAAAAATTCCAAAAAAAAATTCTCAAACCGATTTAACGTTTTCGCTACCGTAACAACGTGAATAAAAAAAGCCCCTAAAATAAAAAAGTAGCTCCAAGAGTGTGTTTTCGGAATTGAATTTAGCGAATTTAGGCCAGCTCGACGAATTTTGTCCCTCGAGCCCTCAAAATTCCTGATGGAGAGGAAAAAAAATCACCGAACCAAAAACCTCACGAAATTAATATAAAAAAAATTTTCCAACAGGTCCAGGCTCGTACGGGCACGGTGGTACGAGGAGATCAAGACTGGAGAGGCTTGAGAGGGATCGGGGTGATCGCGGGGATCACGAATACGCGCCCGAGGAGGAGCGTCCGCTCGGCGGGGTCGGCGATTACGGGAGCGTGTCGAGGCGACGCCAGCAGCAGGATTCTCGCGCGCTTAACGCCATTTAGGAGCTGGGGCCCCGGGGCCTGTCGTTACAGCGACGTTGTCCCAAATTGAAAACCACAGCCCTCTGAACCACGAAAAAAAAAATGAAAAAAAAATCCACCACCGAGCAGATCAACGAGGAAGCAGAAAAAAAATCGTCACGTCGCAAACTCAACGTCTGCGCGACAGAGAAAAGCTTTGAGAGAAATTGAAAATCGTTTTGAGAACAAAAAAAAAATTATCGTTGAATCCGAGGTGAAAAATTTTTCGAAAATTCATTTCGAAAATTTCGTATCTCGATTCGAGACGGACCACGAGCGTGTAGAATGTGAGAAGTACAGATCGTTAATAGAGTGTGAGAAAATTAATGGACGAGATGCACTCGAGAAAAAAAAATGCCCTGGGGCCTTGGTTTTCGAGTCTAATTTCCCGTCCGGCCCCACAAAACCACCCCCGCCCTCGCGCACTCCCTGCACACCCCTCGAACGACGAATGAACAACAACAATTTCGTAATCAATATTATAATAGTGTTAATAGTACGCTGTAAGACGATAATGAAGAAGAAAAAACAAATAATAAGCGCGATTTTTTTATTTTTTCTCGCAAGGAGAGAAAAAACAACTCGGCTAATTTTATCGAATAAAAGAGCAAGGCGAGAGTGAGGTTTGTGCACGTTTTTTAAAAAAAATTCTTTCTCCTCCGTTTCTTTTTTCTGATAAATAAAAGAAAAGAAAATCTACAAACGCTTGCGAAATTTATTCCGGAGATTTATATTTTATTACGGAGACGCTGTCAAACGGGCTTTCGTAATTCGATCTAATTTCCAATCTTTTTTTTCGCCTCGGGACGAAATTAGCTCGTTCGAGAATAAAGAGAATAAAACAGGGCGAGTGACAATGCGTAGAAAATAATTTAACGGGACGAGGACGAAGTAGATAGAAAAAATTCACGTTACGAAAATTTTCATCCTTTCGATTTTGGAGAGTAAAAAATATTTCCAATTCTTTTCGAATTTCTCAATATTTTTTGCTGGAGCACGAAAGTTTGTGTGATTTGAGAGATTATAACGGGAGTTGTAAATACTGTAAGAAAAAAAAATACAAAGAATCTTTGAATAAATTCAGAATCGCTCATCGACGAATATATATAAATATATAAATATTAAAAATAATAAATTTATGATATATATATATGAATATATATGACTCGATAAAGAGAAATTAATAGATAAAGCATTAACTTTGACGAAATTCTCTGATTATAGTTCTATAACTAACGCAAATGAAACATATTTGGGAACGTTATTTCGATGGTTGACGAAGCTTGGATCGGAGACGAAGGCATCGGAAGAAAGAAAAAAAAATCGGGCGAGACTCGAGGGGAGTTCGAGAAAAAAAAAGACGTAGAACCGCTGAACCGATCGTGACTATTTTAGATTTTAAAAAATAGCGTAAAACGAGGAAACTTTAAAATAAAAAAGAGATCACGTAGCAACGGATATGCAGTTTACATATTAAAATAAAAAACAGAAAAAAAGTGAGAAAAATAAAATAATTAGCCGAATCAGCGAGACAGGGAGAGATGAAAATTACACTCGTGTAAGGATCGGGGTGTGAAAAAATTTTGAGAATTTAATTTAAGGATGAACTGGAGATATAATTCTTGAAAAAAGTGACTTGTTGAAAGTTAAAATTTTTTTTGTGATATTTCGAATGATATTCAAAAAGTTTATAATGTTTCATCAACAATTTTCCCATTATTTATTGTTTAAACAATTAAAGAACAAAAAAATTTCGACAAAATTTTTTAAACTTGATTATTATTTTTTATCTGTACTGATAGTAGAAAAAAATTACCAACTTAATTTGTACGTACTGTTATAGAGGAAAATTGTCACAAGTGAATTATTTCTTAAAAACTGTTTAGTACAAGTTAATGAAATTTTGCAGAAATATTAATTAATATTCAAACATCTTGAGAAAAAATTTTTAAATTTCGTTTTCGATGAGTTCTATTATCAGTGACTGGTCAAATTTTCAGATTTTTGCCATCGTTTTATCTCTGGTGCATCCTTAAAGAAATTCAAAAAAAAGAATTTGAGGTGCTGCGTTGTTATCGAGCCGTCCGCTCGTAGAAGTAAAAAATTGAGGAACGATTTTATTCGAGACAGAAAAACATCAGAGTCGAAAATATAATGTGCGATGAAAAAAAAAGAAGGATGAAAAATATATACGGTCAGTTTTGGCGTTGTATATATTTTTATCTGTCAAAATGGAATGAAAAGACCAGAAGAAGTTGAAATGGAATTTCTCCGTCGGGCACGGCAGAAGTCGCAAGTGTATTGTATGTATATTGTACACGTTTGTATATATTAATATCCGGATTCTATAATTATTAAAAAAAAGGAGAAAAAAAAACAGAAATTAGTCGTCGAGAATAATTCGCGTATAAAAATTACGAGAATCTTGCGCGTATAGGATCGTTTGTTCATTTTTTAAAAATTCTTTACTCAGTTTCACAAGAGAAAAAAAAATGTTTAAAACGAGATATAAATTTTTCCCTACGATTCGTTACGCGTAAAAATAAAAACGAAGGGGCGAGGAGTAAATAATTTAATTCCAGATCGTTCTCTGATATCTCATCGCTTTGACAAAAAATTCCGTTTTGATTGAGATCACGAATAAATTTCGACGAGAAAAGACGTTTGAGCTTTTAACGAATTAAATGAGAATTAAGAATGGAGATTCGAACGGCGACGCGAGGGAGAAATAAAAATTAAGACTTTTCTTATTAAATAATCGATGCATGGGAAATAAATAACGAGCGTCCGAGACTACAAAAAAATGTTTCGAGAATCAGTGATAATTTTTGCCTCGAAACTGCAAAAAAAAAAGTTAAATAAAATTTAAAAAATCAATTTTTAACACTTGAATTTTTTCTTTCGTTCACGTAAAATTCGTAAAATTACAAATATCAAGCATAATTCTCAAAAAATCACGAGATCTAAACTTTTTAAATATTTTTAAAATCTTCACGAGGACTTACAAAAATTTTCTTTCGAAGGAAATTCAAATTTTAAGAAGCCACAATTATCACGAGATTCTTCATTCGATCATTCTCAAAAACGTAATGCATATACACGTGTTCGTATGTTAAACAGCTGATTGAAAAATAAGCTACAAAAAATGAAAAATACGACTTCGGAGAGTGCGAAGAACGAGAGGGAAAGAAGAGAAAAAAAAAACACGAAAGTCCATTTGGGAACATAATACGAATTTTCTAATGCCTAGATATAATTTATGAGAAAGAAAAAAAACCAAAGATGTACGAACGTTGATGATGAAGAGAATAGAAAAAAAATGTTACGAGAGCAAAGAGAAAAAAAAAAAAAAACGAGAAGAAATCTTTGCTGAGAGCTTTTGATATCGAGACGCATTACGAGTAATAAAAAAAAAATTCGTAAGAATTATATTGAATATCCACTCAACGATTTTTCATTATTGCGTAAAATAATAAAAAAAAAAATAATAAAAATAAAAACGACCGGACGTCGAAGACTTTCGGTTGGAGCGTCGAGATTGAACGAGAGAAAAAAAAGCTCGAAAACGTAAAAAAGCTTTCAATCGTTTTTCGCGTGGGGAAAACGTCTCGATTCTGGACGTTCTTGTGAGATAAAGAATAAACAAAAGGGAAAGAGAGAGAAGAAAAATGAGAGTGACGTTTAAAGCGCATCAAGGATATAAAATATGCGTCATATTAATTATAGGGTCCTCGGTTTTAGGCTGGTTAATTGGATCAATTTGCAATCTCCTCTGCGATGAAAGAGAGCTCGTGTATGCAGGAGCACTCGTCGCGAAACCTCTCTCATCCTTCCTTGTCCTTCCTTTCTCCTTAAAAAAAAAAATAAAAATAAAAAATAAATAAAATCCTTTCCCACGGACCTTTACTTTTTTTTCGACTGTCCTCATTTGCATTATTGTTGAGATTGCATTACAATTATTATCGCATTGTCGAGATTAAGAGTGAAAGAATTCGAGAGAGAGAGAGAGAGAAAAGAGCGAGAGAGTAAAAATATATAAATAAATGTAAAATCGTTATTTAGTTATCGATAAGTTTTTAATTATTATCAATTCATTGATTACTGATATCATTATTATGTAATCGTAGCGATAATGAGGAGTGAATTTTTTTTGTGTGAGTGAGAAAAAAAATGGAGGATCATGCGAAAGTTGAGGATGAAAAAATATTTAAGGGAGTTTTATCCTGGAAGATTCACCGAAAGCTTTAAAGTGAAAGTTGAGTGAATTTCATTGCGAATGAATTTTCATTTTGTGTACAGATTTACCTCCAAGGTAGCTCGCTTTAAAGAACGAATTTTATTATTTCGATTTTCAGATTGATGATGGAATTAAATTATTTACGTAAATTGTAATTATAAAGAGCTCGACGATTGTATTTGAGAAAATATTTATTTCGTTTTATCCATCGTTTTGCGAAAATTTATGAAATTAATCGTTGTGTCTCGTTTTTTCGGAAAAAAAGTAGCGAATTTTTTTTTTCGAATTCTTTTTTTTTTGTCAATTGTTTGCAAGCGGTTTAGATCGGATTTTCCGATATCGATGTTGATATATCACTGCTGTGATGTTAATCCCCCTCCCCTGAACTTTAACGACGATCACACGCGAGAAGAGAGAAATGAGCAACGTGATGATTTTCCTTAGCTCGAGTCAACGTCCAGGAGCCAGGGATTTTTGCGAGGACTCATTCGATAATTAAACAAAATGAATTTTGTGTTTTTATATTTTTTTAAAAATTATTTAAATGAAATTTAAATAACACGATCACACGTATTGATTTTTCATTTGAATTCGAATCGTTTTGACTACTAAAATAAAATTTTACCTAAAAATATAAAAATGAATTTTTTGTAAGAAATTGAAATTTTATTCCATTCATGAATTTTTTAAAATTTCGACCCGGTTTGTTGCTTCAGATTTCACCAAAATAAATTTGGATCCACGAACCCCAAAAATATGTTGAAAAATTTTAAGTTAAAAAATTTTCAAAAATTCAAAAAATTTTGAAAATTTGAAAAAAATTAAAACACAAATTTTGAGCATTCGCTTCTTCTCCCTGGCTCATGGACCACGTCGCACGATCCGAAGCCTTTGCCAGCACCGCGAAAAAGAAAAAAAAAACAAGAATTGCAAGCCCACCCCTTTTCTTCCCTCGGCACGTCGAAGTTCTCCTTCCCTGCCGGAACTTCCGCTCATTCGCAATTTCCGCCGTAAATTTCGAAAGACGTCTATCTAATCTCCGTAATCCGCAATTAGTAATTGAAAAAAAAAGAGAAGAAGAAGAAAGAAGAGAAAAAAACACGACAAGAAGAAAAAATACACACACGCAGTCATAGTTAGAATTTAATCGTACATTTAATGTCGAAGGATAATTCATGATTAAACGACGATTGTTGTACATCTCTCGGCTGATTTAACGAACGTACACGAAGACTCGAGGATCGAAGGAAAACGAAAAAAAAAAAACGAGCAAAATCTTGAATTCCTCGTATACACTTTGTGGCCTTTCGGAAAGCGAAACGCACGAGATTTTTTTACCTTCAAAGGAAAGAAAAAAAAGGAGAGGAGACTGCGAGTGTGTCGAATATTGTCAAATGAAAAAAGAAAAAAAAATTGTATCGAGCGAGTTTGAGAGGAAAGAAAAAAAACGAGTTGATAAAAATCGCGAAAATAATCGAGGATGAAAAAAAAAATTCTGTTGAATCGGCGCAGCAGTTCCAATGCGGTCGCCCCCGATGATCGATCGACTTTTTTGTGTGCTCGGGTCGGTTTTCTTTCCGAAAAACCACTGGACCCAAATTCCTACACTTGTCGCATTTGTAAATAAAATTTTTATCATCACATAAGTAAAATTGTGTTTTTATTCGTTCGATTTATTTTTTTCTTGTATAATTCTCACATCTCGATTTTTTAAATCCAAATTCTTTTAAGGAATTCGGAATACACGAGGACATTACTTTTTAATAAATAAATGTTAAATGCATCGAATAAATTAGCGCGTGCTCCCGATTACTTCGCTTTTTATTTTTGCATTATTTCTATTCTCATTTTTCTTCATTCTTCACACAGAGAACGCGGATGAAACGTCAACGATTTTGTAGCTGCAGGAACGTTGTACTTTTGTTTACTTATTTTCATTAAAAATTGTGGAGAAATATCGGAGAATATTAAAAGAGAAAAAAAATACAGTAAAGAAAAAATAAAAATAAAAAAATATGTTAAAAGTTCTCTGGGTAAATGAGAAAAATAAACAATGAATTTCGTTGACGTTTTTAACAATTACATTCAACTTTCAAGCGCCTCTGGGCTCATCGCGAGACATCGAATAAATAAAAAATCTGACTCGCCGAATTCTCGAGGCGAATTTTTCTCAAAGAGAAAATTACAAAAATCTCGAGAATTTTTTTTTGCGCTTGTCACACACATGCACACAATTCATAGTTCGATAATTGTCAATGCGTATAAGCAAAAGTGCGTACACATAGGAAATAATATAATTTTTATCTCTATAGAGTTTTCATTCTTCTTTTAGTCGTGTCTCTCGTTTTCTCTCCATTTTTTTGTCGCATCAAAAGAAATTCGAGCACGACTACCTTTGGTACAATTTTTCGTCTTACTGACTATCTCCTTGTTTTTAAAAGGAGAAAATAATAAAGGTACGAATCTACGCAAGGGAATACGAAGATTTTTCCACATTCCATCGTGGCAAGAGGCGAAAAATATTTACACGTTCATTCAGTTTGTTTTTTCACAAAAATGAAAATTCGATTTAAAAAAAGATTCGTTCGAATTATTTTTTTTTCAGCCACATGCTTCAGATCGAAAAAATCGAGAAATTATTTTCGAGTATTAAAAAAATTTTCTCGCTTGTGTTAATTTTTGTTTTACTTTGGTCGACACCAGCTGGGATTCAGATAAATAAATAATTCTCGTAGTCTGAGTAACCGGAAGTCGTGAGATGCTTCGTCGTGAGTGGAGTCGAGGGCAAGCTCTGGGCGAGTTGCGACGATTTTTGCGATTTGCTCGATTGACTGGCGTGGGTGGCGATCCTCTCCGAATTCTCGAGCTGGACCATCGACGCTGAGCTCGAAATTGCACTCGCCGATGGCACGCGAGTCTGCAAACACCTGCTGTGACTGTGATTGTGATTTTTGTTCTTGTTGTTGTTGTTGTTATTGTTGTTGTTGTTGTTGTTATTGTTCTTAGGACACTGTCGGAGCAGCAGATGCCTCGAGTGATTGTTGTTGTTGCTCGTGCCCAAATTTCCTTGCTTCTGCTGCAATTGCTGCTGCACCTGAGCGTTGTGAAGGTGAAGTCTCGACATCGCGATCGATATGCTCGAATCCGAGGCCCACATGCTCTGGAAAGTTAAATCAATGATCAATTTTTATTCGTAATTAATAAAATTAATTTTCATTATTTTGTTTTGCTAAAATTTGAATCAATTTGAATTTTTAAATTGTTTCTAAGGAAATTAATAATTAGGAAAAGGAAAAAATTGATATGATTTTTGGTCATAGGTCAATAATCAAATCGAATGAAGTTTTTCTTAAATTATTTAAATAATTTTGTAAATACCTTTCGTCTGTGAGGATTGTAATCCGGATTTCGTCTAATGCGCAAGTGTCTGTCGACGCTCGTCCATCTTTGGGTGACTCGGAGTGGAGAATCGTCCGGATGTAATTTCCTTTGATACTCCTCGCCCTCGGAGACCTCGTACAGCGAAAATTGTTCGACCCTCTCTGTCGAACTGTAACAGCTCAGTAGCATCTGAATGAGCTCGTCAACCGTCGTCTGTTCCGAGATCAAGAGGCTCTTGTACTTTGACTGCAGAAAGGAAAACAAAGAATTATTTAGCTGCTTTATGACAAAAATTAAACAAAATAATTGTATTCATGAATATACTCACTCCGGACATTAGGGCACTGTCGTATATTTTTACAAGACCGCCACGTCGTGTTTGCAACGAGAATCTGGAAAGAAAAATACAAATATTAATTGAATGGATACGAGTTTGAGATTTTTATTGAAAGAAACCTTTAGATTTCGAAAACTGCGAGATGCCGAAAAAATTTTAAATCTTAATTTTTTAAATTTTGATCAAATGAATATACCATCGACTTGATTGGAATGAGTTCAAATCCCCTTAAAAACCCCCAAAATTTCTGTCAGTTTGGTCCTATCTATCACCGTTTTCGAGATATTTCGATATATGTATTTACAAATTTTCGACTTTTTAATATTTTCCACTTTCATCTCATTATTTCAATTTTTTGTATTTCCCACGGTTTACGAAATGACTAAAAATTATTCATTTAACTTGAAAAACAATTCTAATGAATGATTTAATTAAATTATAAAATATTTAAACATAAATTAATGAATTTTTACCTCGAATCTCCTCGTGGATGGCAGGATTGCAGGACTGCAGGTCTGGCGTCCTCATCGAGTGGCAAAACCGTGCGAACGTTCGCTCGTCTGACGGTAACTTCCATCGTGAGATAGAACAGTCTCTGGTCGCGATGCCTCATGCGAAATTTGTTCAAAAGATTTTGCACGACCTCGCGACAGGTGGTCTCGTAAGTGATGCTGAGAGTTTTGTATTCGATGTCGGGTCGGAGACAATTAGCGTACACTTTTATTGTCGTCTGAAAAAATAAAATAAAACCGTAATTAATTTTCAATTACACTAAAAATCAAAACAGTTCTAAAGCAAATTAATTGAATGATAAAATTGTCTAGACATACATTTTGCCTAAAATCGAAAACAAATTTATTTTTCGTTGAAATCAAATCGAAAAAAAAGTCGACGAAAAAAACAAATCTTACAAGCGAAGCTAAAATGGTAATTGCCAGTTTGGAGTGTGGGTGTTGGAGAGGTGTGCCAATACTTCATTATTCTACGCATACGTTCTCTCTATTTCTATATTTACTTCGATGTAAATATGCCGTGAGTAGAATAAAAATTACATAAGATAAAATTGATCGCGAAATGTAGAGATTATTTCAAATTGATTCTAATATTGTCCAGGCCTTGTAATTCTCTTCGAAATCAAATAAATTAATCAATTTATCAACAGAAAAGATAAAACAAATACCACCACGAATTTTTTTTTAAATTAAAATATTTTTCGTTTATCATTTTGTCGAATTATTAATATGTTCAATTGATCGATGAAAAATTTTAAAAAATGAATTTGTTGCTGGAAAAGTTAAAAATGGTAAATAAATAATTTTTCTCCTGTCTCGTAACTCTTTCATCGATTGGCTTTGCCTACGTTCCTAGAATACGACATTACAATATGAAATAAATATACGTATTGTTGGCGTGTATCTCAACGGATTTCCTAAAAGCACTTTAGTATTCATCTCCTGATGCATGGAAACCTTTCTCTCTTTTTCTCTTTCTCTCTCTTTCTTCTCGTTTTCTCGCCACATATGCTCGCGAGTCTTCTTCTTCTCTTCGTGCGCGTAATAAATTCGTGAAGCGTGTTCCACACGAATATTTATATATGTTTGCGTGTGCGTGACGACTTCCGAAGAAAGATGAAGAGAGAAAGAAATGGGAGAAGAGAAAAAAAGAAGAAAAAGCTCGAGCTTGACAAGACGAAGAAAATTTTAATTAAAAATTGTAAAGAGCTAGAAAGTAAAATGACAAAAGCTAACGAGTGACTCATATCTTTTGTATTTTCTTCGATTTAGAAAAAAAATAATTTAATATCGATGAAAATTTAAATATTTGAGATTTTTGTAGAAAAAATGAAATGATGAAAAAATTCAACAATTACTGCATGTACGACCGGCCTATTTTGCAGTCGATAGGTCTGGTGAATTTTTTATTATTTTTATTTCATTTTTAATAATTTTTTAAATAATATATGATAGCGGGAAAAAATTATTTAACATCAATGAAAATTTAAATATTTGAGATTTCTGTAGAAAAAATGAAATGATGAAAAAATTCAAAAATTGCTGCATGTACGACCGGCCTATTTTGCAGTCGATAGGTCTGGTGAATTTTTTATTGTTTCTATTTTATTTTTAATAATTTTTAAAATAATTTATGATACTAAATAATAATAATGATAATAAATTTAGTTAATAATTCACTCTGCGCTTAAATTTCTGGTTCAGAAGGGGAGGGGGTGGATTTCTAAATTTAATATTCTCTTTATCGTCAAGTTCCACAAATGAACGATACATTTCAAGATCCGGTATGGTCTAGTGGTCTCAGGATATCTGGCTCTCACCCAGAAGGCCCGGGTTCGATTCCCGGTACCGGAAAATTTTTTTTTTTTATGTATAAACATTTTGGACAATCGTGGAAATCAGGAGAAAATTAGTATGCAGCAGCCAGACGCTCCAGAAGTGAAATTTCCATAGAAAAAACGAGATAGAAGTCAAATCAGTTATAAAAATGTGTAATAATGGCAATCACTCTACGCTTCACATCTCTACTCTTCAGGGACGAGCGTGCTAAGTAACCGAGAGTCGATAAAACAGTCCCAGTATACCTCACAAGACCTCCAGATATAGATACACCTCTAAAGGCTAAATGATCAACTTCAATGTTCATTATTTCAGGAACTATTGCAATGTAGTCAAAATCGCTTAACAAAATGTTTTTATATATCAAATAAAATATTTATGCAAAATTTAGAGAATTTAGACATAATTATAAAATTTCCATAACCATAAAGCCATTTAGACATAAAACATAGATTTTCGGAATTTTATCCATTTGTTAAAATTCAAACTTTGCCAAAAAAATACCAAGGCATAAAAAACTATGCTGTTCTATTTTATTCCTTCTCCTTACATAAAACACATTGTATGACGCTAGTCACAGTAGAAGTGTAAGAAATACAAACAGGTCGCATTAGGAGTCAAAGTAAACTAACGAATTCACTCGAGGTGCAGGAAGTTTCACTTGAAAAAAGGACGCACGAAAATATGTATCCTGCGAGGAAGTGGATAAAAAAAGATCGAAAAAAAATTGGGTTGTGGATGCTCGTTGATGTGGAAGGAAGCAGGAAAATCGTAACACGTGCTACGAGTATAAAAACGGCTCATAAAATCGTATCAACCCTTGGAAAGTGTCGTGAAGAGCTCGAGGGGAGGAGAGGGAGCCCTCAAGGGTCCCGGACTCCATGGTGCATAAGTAAAGTACGAAAATAAATTTTTAGACGAGAGCCAGAACACCGGATTGCTCCCTATCCCTTTCTTCTACTCTCTTAAAAAAATGAATAAAAATGGTACGGCAGGCGTGCTTTTAGGTCTTGAAAAAAATTCGAAAAAAATTCGAAAAAAATTGACACGTGCACCCTTTTTTTAACTTCCCTTAATAATTTGATGATAATTGTAATTAGATAATTTAACATTAATTATTATAATTGAATATCTGTTCTATAATTGAAAAGACGTTTCACGTCAAAATTATTATCATTTCATCATAGTTTAATAATAAATATTATTAAATTATCAAATAACATTAATTATAACTAATTTAATGGTCTTATAATAATTTTGATGTAATCATTTTTCTCTTGCCGAAAAATTTTTTCAAATAATTAGAACGTACGTGCGTAATTAGGACTGTACGTGTTGCAACAAAAACGAGTAAAGATTTTCGGACAATTTGGTCAGTCGAAAATTCGCACGTAAAAGTGACCGCGTATTTTCCCGGATGATCCTCGTCCTCGAGACTTCGTCACGTTCGACACTGGGTGTCGTAAATTTTTTCAACCTCGACGCGTTCCAGAAATCACGAACGAACGTCTTCGAGTCATTTTTCTCATGAACATTTTAATCGATTTTTATTCATGTTTTTGAATGTTTTTTTTTCATTTTTATTTCACACTCGGATGAATGTTCGATAATTTATTCACTCATTGTTCCAGGAGATGAAAAACGGAGATCGAGTGACTCCGAAGCCGCAAATTGGCGGAAATCAACATATTCGCGTTTTATCCTCATATAAAAGTGAGGAAATCACTCGAATGATTCATCGTGAAAAATTCCTGAACGTTTAGTTGTCGTGATAATGAGATGCGATTCTTGGTGCAGGTGCACTCAAGGTGCAAAACAACAATTTCGAATTTTTATTCAATTTTCAAAAAATATGCTAATCAAAGAAATTTTTTAAAATAATTACCAAATTTTAGTTATTAATTTCTGTAATTAAATTTACTTTAAACAGTCACCAGAGTACGATGAAATTGCAAATTTCATTCTAAACGAATAATTTGCAGAAAAAAATCATTTTATAATAAAAAAATCATGCTTTTTTTTTAATTCAAAAAATAACTTCAAATTCAGCAAAAAATTTATTATAGCCAAATATAAGTACATTCGACTGGATATAAAAAAATGTATTATTCATAAAAATAAATTAGTATTTCATTCACCACCTGAAAAAAATAAGTACATAAAATCCATTTATTTATTTATTTAATGTTACTTCAAAGATTCGATGACAGTTCTCGTCTGTGAAATGTAAAGAAGCTTCGAAAACTCTTTAAACCTCACACCCGGTGGTGTGTCACTTTGTACAAGATTTCCGAAGCAACAAGAAAATCAAGAGGCCGGGTGAGCCGGATTGAAGGGAGCATCACTAAAACGCTCTAATATCTTGCAGACGTCGATTTACGAATATATAAATAAATACGACTTCTTCACGAGATCTATTTCGAGTTAAGGAGATGAATTTTCACAGGCGTCAGGAGAAGTAATATCTTCTTAGGGAGACACGAACGAACGCAGAGTAGTCCAAAAAATTGTTTATTTTTAGACCTGGAAGTGACAGGGAAAAATCAACGTCCTATTGCACATTGTTCTGCACTGTGAGAGACTTCTATCGACCTCTGACATCGAATTCACGATTGGCATAAGCTTGATTGATTCATAAAATTGATTCGTTTATTCACCTATAGTGAATTGGCAAAATGAAAATTTATTTATAATTTTTTTATAAACAAATCGTAATTTTATTTACTTATTTTTATTTTGAATTATAATATTTATTATAATATATTCAATGCGTGCAATTTTATTAATTTACAATTTATAACAAAATACAAAATAAAATTAAAATATTCGATAAAATGAAAATAATAAAAAGAGGAAGTTTGTAAGAATTCAGATCGAAACCCGAAAAATTCGAATACCGAAGGTAAGAACAAAGTCTCGTCATGATTCAATCTAAAAAAAAAGTATGAGGCGAAATTGCCCTGAGCACTTTGAGGGTCTTATCGATGCGTTTGCGCTCGAGTGGCTCTTCACGCTCGACTAAGGAAGAGACGAGACAAAAGAGAATTAAAAAAGTGACGGAATCGTGACGAGCACTTCTGCGCTTTCTCCGTACGATTTTTTGTCCCCGGAGAATTTAATTCGAAATTTTTTTTCATCCTTGGGTTCCAGCGACGAAATCCGACGACGGATGTTCGTGGATTTGGTAAGCTTCGAATGGATTACACGAGATTTCGAAATTCAGAAGTTAATTCCAATTATTTATTTTTTTACATTACTCAGTTCGGTTGGTTTCCTTTCGTACAGCTTCTAGCTTTAATCACGATATTCCCTTCCATTTAGAACCGTCTATTGCCATGGTTCATTCCAGCATTTTTCC